>BSBK01003854.1:1852500-1858472 GCA_027943335.1 Chamaecyparis obtusa | reverse complement strand
GTCAGCAAAGTAGTTCATAGTATTTACCGAGCTCAGTCGGTTAGCAAAGTAGTTCCCAGTATTTATCGAGCTCAGTCGGTCAGCAGGTGGTTTTCAGTGTCTACCGTGATATCTTGGGTGTCAAAGAAAAGTATGGCAGAAAATAGTTGTTAACTAAGCTTCCTCGGTTAACGAAGGAAAGTTAGCATTTACCGAGTTCACTCGGTCTCCAAAGGATGTTTGCAGAATTCCACAGTGCTTACCGAGTTCTCTCGGTCACCAAAGGAAATCTTTTCAGATTAATGTTTACCGACCAAGGTTGGCCCAGTAAAGAATTTTGTTTAATTTGAGAAATAAAGTTTGATTATTCCAGCCGATTGTTGTAATGACTAGTAATGTTATTAGGTGTCAACTTGACAATCTGAATGGTCAATCTGAATGGTCAATCTGAAATGGTATATATAGAAGGTCAAGTTGTGAATTAAAAGAGTGGAAGTAAAAAAAGAAGGAAAGTGTGGAGCAAATTTTGAAGGATGATTAGATATCCTTGAGGAGCAGCAGAGATATATTTTTGATCAGGAAGGATCTAGTGAAGCAAAATAGAGATCTGTAATCAGAAAATTAAGTTGCATCATTATTCAGGTCATTTCAATTGTTACTTTCTTACCATTGTAGCAGTGATTTCAAATCTCCTAACCGATGTTGGTTTAACAGCCATTTTAGAAATCCTCTAACAAGGTGACAGTTCTATTGAATTGTTTCAAGACCTCTTACAAGGCCACTCCTAATAGGTGATTAAATCCTCTAACAAGGTCACAACCTAACAATTGTGTTTGTAACCTTTTACTAGGTTGGCTCCTAACAGGGCATCACTTCAGAAGAGTAAAAAATAGTAACTAGTTACACTAGTGGTTTTTTCCCATATTGGGTTTCACGTTAAATCTGGTTGTCTCTTGTGTTCATGTTATTTTCTTTATTCATGTATGTTAATCACTGATGAATGCTTAAGAACAGTTATAATTAATACTCACTGCAATAACTGAGTTTCAGCATTTCTCTGTATGTTTGCCGAACAATAGCAGCAAATGATTTAATAAAACATCGAAGGGATCTGTGGAAAGAAAAATTTATGGTTAACTGATTCACCCCCCCCTCTCAGTTACTTCATCTATATTTCCAACATATATATGTATATGTATATGTATATATCTATCTATATATATATATATATATATATATATATATATATATATATATATATATATATATATATATATATATATATATATATATATATATATATATATATATATATATATATATATATATATATATATATATATATATATATATAAGAGAGAGAGAGAAAGCAAAGAAGTGAAAAATGCCAATGGGTGAGTATTAGAAAAGAATGAAAGAAAGCGAGAGAGGTCAAGAAAGAGAAACCCAAAATGCAAAGGAGTAAATGTATGAAAACACCAAGGGAAAGGGAACAAGAAGCAACACACAATGAGAAGGGGTTTTGAGGGGGAAAAAATTGAAGACATGAAACAAAATAGCTCGAGCAGGGATTAAAGGAAGGGGGGAGAGGAAGGGGGGGCAAGGGAAGGTGAAAAAAGGAAAGGATGAGCATACTAGGAGGACGAGTTGAGATGCTGAGAGGTTTTTAAGGGAGGATAACAAAGGATGCCAAGAAGTGCTTTAAGCCTCCAACCATCATCTCTATTGAGGTTAGAGGGGTGGTTTGTTGATCTCAATGGCTTCCTTGAGTTTCCTTTTGAAGAAGGTTTTCTTCCTTAAACCACAATCTGAGTATCTTCCAAGCATATGTGCTGTTTAGTGGAAGAAGAGTGTTATACTAACACCAATTAAGAACACGCTCTTGCCTAATATCAACAACATGTTCTTTGATCCTTGTGTTGAAGGAATGACCGGTTTCACCTATGTATGGGGTGCCACAAGAACATAAGATATTGTAGACCCCCAAATCTGAGAAAGTATCTCTGGAGTCCTTGATCGGGGGGAACACAATTCCTTAAGGTGGACAAGGGCTTTGAAAGAGACCCGAACACCTTTTTTACCCAAGATCTTAGAGATCTTGTGGGAGATACTTGCCACATAGGGAATAGAAATAAATGGTGAAGACTCCGGGGGTGGAGGGGAGAGGATTGGAGGAGGAAAGAAAGAAAGATTGGGGCCGAGTGGAAGCTTTGGAGATTTGTCTATCTGAATATCCGTTCCACTTGAAAAACTTGACGAAGGTGCTTGAGCTCCTGGTCTAAATTAATCCTTGTCACAAATCTGATAGGCTCTTAAGGCAAGGGTTTTTAAGATGCCAACTTTTTGGCTGGGGGTGGTGGTGAGAGGAAGCATGGAGATAAAGGTTAGTGTGGTGGCTTTATGGAAAACCCAACGAACAAGGTGGTCGTCTGGTTTTTTTAAGGATTGAGACATCAAGGAACGGAAGGTGGATTGTTGGATTCAATCTCCCTTGGTGAAAGAAATGCAAGGGACTAGATTTTTGAGATGAGCATGAAACTCTTCGAGCTTGTGTAGACCACGAGGCTAGTAGACATTGGTGTCATCTACGTATCGCTTCCACCACTTAGGCTTGAAGGGGGAAAGAACGTAAATCCATTTTGACAAACTCTTCCATATATAGATTTGCAATCACAGGTGAAAGTGGGGGAGCCCATGGCCATGCCATCGATCTGTTCATAAATGACATCGAGGAAGGAGGGAGAAGGTGGATTGCGAGCATAACTCCACCAAAGAGGCAACCTCTGCATTAACTCTACGCTTGACAATGTTTAAAGACTCCAAAATGGGAACCTTGGTAAAGAGGGAAATGACATCAAAGCTAACCAAGATGTCATGAATGTAACATCTAGATTCCTTAATAAATTGGACAAAGTGGTTTGAGTCTTTGATGTATGAGTCTGAATTTTTGACGAGGGTGGATAATAATTTGGCAAGGAAAGAGGCCAACTTGTAAGTCAAGGAGCCCATTGTATCCGCAATAGGTCTCAAAGGAATGTCAGCTTTGTGAATTTTTGGGACCCAATAAATGTGGGGGGTAAGCTCCTTGGTGGCCAACAGGCACTTCTTGGTGGCTCATCTAGGGAGGACCTAAGATGGCAGCTTTGACCTTCTTCAAGATTTTGGCACAAGGGTTATGGGGAACAACCTTGTAGTTGTTGGTATCTGACAAAAAGGTCAAGCATCTTAGTGATGTAGTCGAACTTATTTAGAATTACTGTGGCATTTCCTTTATCCACCTTTGGAGATAACAAGATCGTGATTGTGAACAAGATTTTTGAAAGCTCTGATCTCTGCTTTGGGGATGTTGCACTTAGGAGGCTTAGCTCTCTTAAGAGCCACAACACAATCTTGTCTAACTTTCTCAACAATGGTTTTTGGTAGAGAATGAACAACATTCTCAATATCTACCAGGAAGGTCAATGTGAGGAATGGCACGAGGGGGATAAGGAAAAATTGAGGCCACATTTGAGGAAGTTGAAAGCAAGGGGATTCAACGTGGCATGAGACAAGTTAACCACTAACTTTGACTCCCAATTCTCAATCGAATAAGTCCTTGCTGGGGAAGGGGGACCACACAAGTTGGACATAGTTGATCGAGAGGAAGGAGGTCTAGAAGATATCGGCAAACTTGAGGACCGAGAAAGAGGAACCAAGGAGGTCAGAGGGGTCTATGTGGAGGAGAAGACTGTAAGGCAAGGAGGACGTGGCAGCCAAAGTAATGGAATTGTTCAACCCTACTCTAGAGGGGCACGTGAGAAGGGCCGAGAGAGAGATACCAAGGGGACCACATTTCACATTGGGGGTCCGTGTGGGTGAAGACAATGGTTGGCCGAGGGAGGGGCTTGAGGAGGACATTGCATGTTGTAGGAATGGTTAGAAGACAATGCAGAGAGGTAAGCTCAAAACATCAACGCTAGTAAAGGGAGGTTGGTGAGAGGAGTAGCACCTAGAGACGCCAAGTATCCATTGAAACTGGACCGTTGTGAGTCCATTCCAGGTAGAGGTTTGCTAGGTCATCCATGCCAAGGAGAGTGATTATCGGCCATGAGTAGCTCCAGATACCGTGACAAGAGAAGGAAAGAGTAGAGGCAACTGTTGAGAGGATGTCTGTGAACAGTGAGCTCTGCGTGAGGGGGTGTGAGCTATTTTGATGGAGCCTGAGGTTGGATGTGGGGTTGTCAAGAGTGTGAGGTGAGATGAGGCTCACACACTAAGGTTGGTTATGGTGAGTAGCAGCACATGTGCTTGCATTAGGTGAGCTTTTCATGAGTATTGACTGAGTTGGCACAACATGGAGAGTGGGTGGATGGCGGATTTTGAGGATGAGAGTGAATAAGTGGTGTGAAGGGGTGAGGAGATAATGATCCCACTGTGGGCTCAGCGCATGTGCTTGCATTAGGTGAGCTATGCACGAGTATTGACTGAGTTGGCACAGCATGGAGAGTGGGTGGATGCGCAGCCTAAGGATGAGAGCAAAGAGGTGGTGTGAAGGGGGCGAGGAGATAATGATCCCATAGTTCTCGAGCTAGGGGGATGGTTGGTATGGGGGGCTGATAGATGAGACCCAAACCATTTGTGAAGAAGAGCACCAAATTTAACTTCTATCTCCTTACACTTTCATCCTTCTGTCCGATAGCTTTAGCATGTGAGGTAATGTCCAGGTGAATCCATAGATCAGGTCTCAAAGAGGCGAAAAGCTCCAGGTGAAGAGGAAAGAGCCTAGAGTTCAATAGATTGATAGATGTCCTAGTAGATTTGATGACTGTTCTGAGTAGAGGAAAGTGAAGCTTGAACAAAAATGTGCTTGGTATGGGTATTCCATGGGAGGTGGGTAATCTTGATGAATGTGGGGACAAGCTGGAGAGTCCCGACATCTTTTTAGGGAATGCCAGATCTGTAATCTACTTTGCAAGTTTGGTCCTTAGAATCTCTAGTTTCTTAGATTTGAAAGGCTAATTCCCTCCCATGAAGTGTATTGATCAAATCCATTAGATTTCCCACAATCCATATTACTTGAAGTATCAATCTCTGGATTTGATTGTGTAGCATTTTTTTAACCATCAATGTTTCAGATCATACTACATGATCCATCATCAAGATGCTAATAGAGAGAAAGGAAACATAAAAATGATATGTTGCAGATCTGGCATACAATAAAAAGAGGAGGGAGAGAGGAAGAGGGGAGAGAGAAGATAGGTGCACGGAGAACCACAGTGACAAGACCTACAACCAGTGACAATTAGAGAAGGGGGGGGAAAAAGGAAAACATCACTCCCAATGAAATAACAAGAGAAATAAAAATGATATAGTGCAAAAAATTAATTAACATAAAAGAGAAAAAAATTGATATATAAATGTAAATGAGTGTAAAGGAGCAGGGCAACTAATATATATAAAAGAATATGTACATATGTATACAAGTACAATAAATATATGTGTATGTATTGTACTAAGTATATGTACATAAAAGTGTATATATGTATGGATACATATACATATATGTATACGTATGCATATATGTCTACATATATGTATACATATATGTATATAAGTATGTGTGTGAGAAAATAAATAAAAATATACATAAATAAGTCTTAGTGTATATATTTGATATATATATATAGTCAACACAAAACTTAAACATAAAAGGAAAAGCAAGGAATAAGACTAAATAGACAAGGGCTTAAGTAAAATAAGCAAAAACAAAACCAAGCATAAATAATTTCTTCATGTCTATTTACTTTTATGTTTAAAATCATAAACATAAAATAAATGAACAATAAACAAGGAAAATAAATAAATAAAATAAATAAATAGACACACACACACACACACACACACACACGTCCACATATATGAAATATATATGGGTGTGAGAAAACAAATAAAAATTGACAAAAGAAAGTCTTAGTATATATATTAGTTATATATATATAGTTGAAAGTCAACAC
>BSBK01003854.1:1675000-1847500 GCA_027943335.1 Chamaecyparis obtusa | reverse complement strand
CAATCGAATCCAGAAATTGATACTTACAGTAATATGGATTGTGGAAATCTAATGGATCTAAACATTAGTAGTGCAATAGAAATGTAATTTAAAAGTTGGAAGACAGTCACTGTTCCTTGCCTCCTTTCACCTTCCCTACATAAACACTTATAGGGCCAGGTAATACAACGAAATGCTTCTCCCACAAGTCACATTAAACAAATAAAGTGGGAGAGCCTAGGAAATCATTGGTTCTTCAAGACAAATATTATTTGCACACCAAACACTGTACATGAACAATCAATAAAAGGACTGAAATTCTTTGATTTGAAGACTTCAAAACAATATAATCAGTATATGGAATGATAAAAACTTATAATAAAAATCAATGGATGCTTTTCCTATCAATTTTTCATTGAATAGAGAGTTTAATAATATAAACACCAAACCGTGTCTTCACGAGCAGAGAAGTCACTGTTAGTAAAGAATTAAAATTTTATTGCTTGGTAGTTCATTACATTATCTTCTTCGACCATACACACCTCCCCACAACTTCTAAGACTCCTCTCCCATAAAAATCACATAAAAAACCAACCAAATCCCCTTACAAACTAATTTTCAACTTCTTCTTAACTTGCATAGTCAGTTATATGACTGTTACAGTTAGTTATTTGTTTGCATTGTTGTCTAGTTGACAACTAGTTGTCAACTTTGACTACTTTAATATTTCTTGCATCATCTTTAACCTTTCAAAAGGTTTTAGGTTCCTATCCTAATCCCCTAAACTCCCTAAACCTCTACTAAACCCTCATTTATCCCTTTAGGTCGTAATTGCATAAAAATGCAATTTTACATCTTTTTGGCATCTTTGCACTTTGAAGTGCAATTACATGATAATAATGACATCAATGGCCATATAACAAACTTAGATATACCTATAGGTCCTTGGCCCTTACATAAATGCTTGGTCAAATTTTCATATTTGTCAAATGTAAATGGAATACTTTGTGCCTAACATACTTAAATGGAATACACTAAGAAGTAACAAATGATGAATGCTCAATTGTTGTAATGGCAAAGCATCAAAACCGTCCATTTCTAGAACTTGATTTTTCTATAGTCCTAATGATTTTTCTTATTTTTTTTTAATCTTTTTTATCTTTTTGATTTCCTATGTCTGTTCTTGGTGACAGGATTTGTATCTGTAGGTTGCAAACAAATCATCCTTCTTCCACCAATGAGTCATTCCATTCAAGAAAGACCATGTTTGACGATATCAACCAACAAAAAAATAGGGAGACAATTGCTAGATTATGGTCTAACTTTGAAAGAAAAGGTGATGGAAAATGTTATTGTCCCTACAAAATTTGTAAGGTCTAAAAGACTCAAAGATATCTAATCAAAACAACCAAGGAACATTGTAGGCAGCATGGTCACATTGCAGGGGGAAATGAATTTCATCTATTGGTATGTATTTTAATAATTTATAAAATACATAAGATATGATTTGATGATGAAATCACGGTCATGGTTAATTTAAGGTCATCATTTTTATATAGGTCAACCATCCTAGGTTTCATGTTATGGACCATGACAATCCAAAGAATGTGGATTTCCAAATGAGGGAACATGGAGGTGTGAATATAGAAGTAGAAGGTAATGATCCCATGGAAGAAGATCATGATGATCAAGATGATGATGATGATGATGATGATGTTGATGTAGATGACCTTGATGTACCTATACTTGAGAAGGCATATGAGCCCCTATACGAAGGCTCCCAAAGAACTCTTCTTGCTGCTGTATTGTTGTTGGTGAACTTGAAGGTTATGAATGGTTTATCCAACATAGAAATGACACATATGTTAAGGCATGTCATATTTTTTCATTTTTTAGTCGTAATTCCCTTATAGTTAACAAAGGGTGAATCATGTAGCAATTAATATTTTTTATATTAAAAAACTATATTTTTGGTCATAGGTTGATAGGTGACTGTTTGTTACCACCATCAAACATTCTACCTCACTCGTACCGAGAATTATCTGCCATTATGAAAGATATTGGAATGGAGTATCAAAAAATACATGCATGTCTGAATGATCATATTATATATCATAAACAACATGAATTTGTAATAGAATGCCCTGATTTTCATATTAGTAGATATCGATCAGATTGAATAACAAAAAGGGTGCCTTGCAATGTTCTTCGCTATATTCCCATTATTTCATGTCTGCACTGTTTATTCAGGTGCAATAGCTTGGCACAATTTATGGATTATCATGCACACAATAGAAGTCGAGATAACATTATGCAAATGCCTGCGGATGGTTTGACATTTAAGGAAATAGAGGAAACTTGGCCACACTTTAAAGAAGAACCTCGTAATCTCAAGCTTTCATTGGCAACAGATGGTGTCAATCCATTTGGAGAGATGAGATCTGTTTACTTGGAGTGGCCTATTTTTGTTATCAACAATAACATTCCTTAGATGTCCATAAAGAGGGAGCACATAATGTTGGCAATGATTGTTCTAGGTATTTTTTCATTTAATAGTCATCTAAATTAATTTATTATAAATAATCCATCAAAATGGTCATAATAATTATGTAATATTTTTGTTCATTCAACTAGGTAAGTACCAAGTTAAAGATATCAATGTATATATTGAGCCCCTTTATCAATGAGTTGATGGTGTTATGGAATGGGGTCACTATGTATGACATCTCTAGACCAATAGGACAAAGACAATTTCAATTCCATGCAATGCTTGTATGGACAATACATGATGCCCCTGGGCTAACACATTTTTGTGGTATCTTATAGTGCTAACACAAAATTAAAATATTTAATCCAATTATACATGATCTTGTAGGTCTTCAAACAAAGGGAAAATTTGCATGTCCAATTTGTGCTCCAAAAATGAAATCTCGTCATTTAAAAAGTTTAGGAAAGCAGGTGTTCAATGAGCATAGACACTTTCTCCACAGAAATCATAAGTACTAAATTACTGAAAAACATCTTTTCAATGGGAAAGAAGAGACTACATCAAAGCCATAGAGAATGACATCTCGCATATGGAAGTTGGAATACAATAAAATAAATCATCAATGTAATATCATTCCATTTGATGGTTTTTATTTGAAATTTATATTTTGATATTTTGTTTTGTTTATTGATGATGTAATTGATACTTGTGAAGGTCGTCAAGGCATTAATGACCAACTTCCAAAAGGACTAAAAATTTATCCTATGCAATTTAGTAGGTTGCCATACTACGAGCAACTCCCAATCATGCATTTGTTTGATGCTATGCATATTGGAAATATTATAACAAAGACACTATGGAAAATATTGGATGGAAGGCATGACAAAGACAAAATTGTCAAAATTTGCAGTGACATTGAAGAATACAACCATGCAATGAAAAATGTCATTCGATCAAATAACAATGGAGACTAGATTGATACAAGTGCCCTTACTTGGTTATTATCGGAGCAGCAGAGCAATGCTATAAAAGAAGTCATAAAAAAAATACGATTTCCCATAGGATTTGCTACGAACATAAATAATCTCATATCAAAGAAAAGTGAATTTGGACCAGGGATGAAAACACATGGTTGGCATACATTTATTAAGGTAATTCATGTTATTTTCTATTCACTATATATTTGTATATTGTGTAATGCCCCGCTAGGGAACCCAGGAGAACTTAACCTAAACATGCATCTAAGTTTGCAAAATAATTGTAAAAAAAACATCTAATATACAAGATAAACATCAATGCGGATGCAATTATCATTTACTCATAATAATACAATAATGAACAAAAGTTACAACTCTCAACGGTTCCTTGACGAATATTACTTTAACATTAATTAATTAATTTAGATTAGGTACAATTACAAAACCCATAAAAACAATGAAAGGTAAAAGCAAAATCACAACAAAGATAACATAAATACAACTGGTACCATAAGGTATCCATAAACCTATATCCACTGCATATGTCATAGGGTATGTAATATAATAACCTGAAAAGAGGTACACATGATATCTCTGAATAATTGATACAAAGATACATGATCACAAGAAGAAGAGAAAGAAGAACACAACTCCATCAATGATGATCAAGAAGGAACAACTGCCATAGGGATCATCCAACACTACTACCTGAACTTCAGAATCTCAAATGGTAAAAGAATCACTACCACCTAATCTCGTTAACCTAAATGGTCCACTCCCACCATGCTGAGAGGTAACAACAAATCCCATTCGGATAACAAACATCAAACAAACCAAGCTGAGGAAAGGATCCTGAAAGCTCCCTAACTCAAGGTGATAAAGTAATAATGCCATGAAGACTCACTAGTCCAGAGGCAACTGACACATGTAGGATAGCTAGACTATGCATAGGAAGGTGTCATCATGTACGTCTAACCCTTCAGTTTTGTCCTGGTAATCTTGCTAGATCTCGACACCCAAGTGACCTTACACAATGTCAATGACTTCTCATACTAACAAAGCCATTGACTATGCCAACTCATCCCTTAAAAGGGGGCTAGTCATCTTCTCCATTCCCACCTTAGTTTATACTAGCACTAAGCTAGGGCAAGGAAACCATATCTTATTAGGTTCATTTTTAAAAATCTCTCAATGTTATATTTAGTCATCACTTGATTAAGATACTTAACAATAAGTGATCCTAGCAGCCACTTTTGGGCCCCCACGCTTATTGCAAGCCACCTCCTACTACATATCTAGGTAAAATACCCTAGGCTCATAGATCTCTCCTAGATCAAATCTCATATAAAATAGATAGTCACACATCCATAATCATCACAGAAACTAGGATTGACTACATAAACATAATCACTGAATCACATAATACAACAAGAGCCTATAAGGTCAAATGGAATATAAATAGTACACACTCACGCTAAACATAAGAAACATCATGAACAAATAGATAATTCCCAAGCCTCTGTCTTTCCTAGGTCATCTAGTTCCCATAACACTGATAAACCCAACATCTAGGAAAGATAAAACTATATAGTAGAAAACAACCAATTTCAGTAGAAATGATGCATGTACCAATATAAGATAACTTATACATTCAATGGTAAATAAAAGTCCAGTTCGAACATATAATTGCAAACACATCTATGGTAAAATTAAACATCATATACATCATACCTAGGCTCGATTACATGATAATCTCAAAATCAACTCAATTGATTAAACCTAATCTATTGGCCTATTGGATTCAATTATCCTATTTAATAAAATTTACTAAAACAATTAGCAAATCAAAGACCACTAGTCTCATAATAAAACAACAAATAGATCTTATTTAAAGTCCTAATAATCTTTAGCAACTTTTAAATATTTGTAATTAACCAAAAATTATTGATAATTATTATAAATAAAATTTACCAATAATAAATAAAACCATCAACAAATAATTTTTTTATTATTTTCACTTAATAATTGTTAATAAAAATTACTAATAATAAATAAAATCTATTAACAAAATTATTATTGTTAAATAATAATTATTAATAATTAAAAAAAACATTAATAACAATTAAATTCTATTAATAAAATTTATTAAAACTAACTAACAAAAATAAACTAACAAATTTAATATAACAAATTTGATATATATCAAAACCCTGTGATAAAGTGAAGTTCGCGTGGGAGGGGGGCCACCGTGGTTTCCCGTGCCCACCAACAGGATTGCCCCACTGCATGACACCCCTGGTGCCACCGGTAGAGCCTGGCTCTGTCGATGGTACCATGGTACCACCGGCTGCTGCCGCGTCTGCTGAGGGGGGTATGGGGTTGGGATCCCGTGCCCCTCATAACAATTTCAAAATTTATATATATATATATATATATATATATATATATTTAAATAAACTTTGTTTTATTCCAAAAAACAAAACAACTTTTATTATTTACGAAATATATATTTTTATTGCTATAACAATTTAAATAACAATGAAAATATAACTAAAAACTTTTAAGAAATACATTTTTTTTTTTTTGACAATTATATTTCTGAAAATGGAAATAATAGCCTGTGGCATTTTTTTTTTCCAGAAATGGAAATAAATCTATTTTCCAATGATTCATGGCATTTTTGTTTTCTTTCTAATATGTCCTCTTCCTCTTGAAACTATTGTTTTAATATTCATCCAATTTATATATGAGACACTAGTTTTGTCTTTTTTAGTATTTTTTTTTACTGTATTTTTTTTTTAACAAAGAATGTGATTTTTTTTTCAGAATGGTAATTTTTCACCCAAATTGGATTTTTGACATCAACCCAATTATTTAATTCAGCCACACTATAGTACTAACTATATAGAGATTAATTTTTCATTTTCTATGTGTTCTAGGATGAATTTTCTCCTGAAATTTTGACAGCATAACCCTACTATGCCAAGTTTATATAAAAAATATGAAATGACAAACCTATGAGTTTTCTAAACCTCAAATTGAAAGCATAAATAGAAAACAGATCTAAATCTATAAACCAAATCAAACATAGAAAATTGCTGAAAGTTTTACAGATAAAAACATAGGAAAGTTCTTTCAAACCCCTACCTCATTTCCAATGCTAGAAATTGATATAGATTGCCTGTAGAATGCTGAAACTCCCAGATCTGACAACAGAAAAGCTCAACCTACAGATTTGAATCACAGTGCATGCAAATCCCAAATCCAGATGCAAACAATCTTCACCCAAAAATTTAAGCACACACCAAAAACTCAAGAACACAAAGAAGTCACAAAATCTCCAAAAGCTCTCTCCCAAAATTCTCCAACAACCTAATTAACCCAAATGAATGCAAAATCTCCCTATTAGGGATTCAACTCCACCATTCATGCAAACCCTAGATGACTCATAGGACATCTATTCAAACTCCCTCTCTTAATGTTTGAAATAAAATACTAATTATTAATTAAAAATACATATTTTTATGCACAACTCAACTTAGTCTCCAAAAGATAAGTTGACTCCTTTTTGAAACATGACATATTCAAACTTTAATAAAGCACATGTTATTATTATAATCTCTCATTAAATAATTAAATATTCAAAACACTAATAAATCATGCAATTTAATTATTTAATATCTAATAACCATTACTAATCCTATTTTCACATAATTAATTAACTAAAATCCAAATATACAAATATTTGATGTTTAATTAATTAATAATCATACAAAAACATAGGAATTAATTAAATATTATTTTCCAATTACAATATTAATTTCCATGACTATAGAAAATCACATATTCAAACAATAATAAATCAAGATCATCAAATAAACATACAAACTCAAAGAAGGGATCCACGAACTTGTCACTTGACAAATTCAGGTAGGGTAGTCATCAGATACTTATCCAACAATTAGGATAAACAAGCTTAGGATAGGGTTTTGGATTCGTGTTATCTCCCCTCTCTTACCATTTGAGATATAGCGATAGGGCATGCTCATCTTGACAATTCAGGGAAGATGATGCCCGATACCTGCAAAATTAGATACAACACCTGCATGTACAAACATATATAAATATATAACAGACAATGGCAAGGATCAGTGGATCGTGTGGATCTCACAAGAAAGTAACTATGACTCTGTCACTCAACCACATCAAGCACGACCCACATAAGTATAAAATAAACACATCAACCATACACATGCAAGTATAAGGTTAGTAAAATCATACACATCAATGATTTCCTAACATATAATCTATCATCCTAAAGTAATCATATCATTTATAAAATCAGACTAGGGGCAAGGTTCTACAACCACCCCCCCTAGGATTAGGCTTACTCTTGGAAGCCTACAAATAGATGAGGATACATATCCCCCAAACACAAAGCATTGACTAAAAACAAAACATAACATCTGAAAACAAGTCATCGAATAAGAACATGATATGTAGTCATTAAGAACAATATAGTATCTAGTTTAGGAATAAACTGAAAATCACATTGATCAATCATTCATTTAGAATACAAAATAGATCTAAACCTTTATTCATACATCAACATAGAAAACATCTAGGATCAATTGCATAAAGAACACAATCATATCTATAACAAATAATGAGTAGATAAGTTCATGAAAATCTATCTTGTTAATGCAACACCTAAGCATACATATAGGATACACAATGATTCTAGTATCACACAACACATATAGTATGATCTCAGTGATATCCTCCCTTATACATACTATTAGGGGTTCATAATGAACATGATAGAAACAAAAATTATTATAGAATAGGGTCAACAATACCAAACATTTGGAGTAGCCACCATAAAACTCAAAAAGATAAAACCCAAGTGGGGGAATCATAAGTCCAACATTAAATCATGAGAGCTCTCAATTTCAACAATAAATTAAGTGCGACTTGCGTCACAAAGTAGGTAACAAAAGGAGAGATTTAGGTGACTAATCCAATCACAAGAAAGTTCAAAATTTCAATGCTAGCCCATACACAACATGAACAATTCATCAATTAACAAAAAATGAGTCATCAATCATAACAAAATCCACATAACAAGGTGACTAGGGGTAGCCATGCTCAAGGGAGTAATCGCTTCATGACATCCAAAGGTATTTCACCCCAGATGCATTAGAGAAGGTAACCATATACAATAAATAGTCCAATCACCTATGACAATCACTAGGCAAGTGATATCTCAAAGACATTTAAGATAAGCAAGAACACAAATGTTTAGATGTAGTTTAATGGTTCTCAAACACAAAAGAGTTATATGTCTATGTTTGGTTTCAAGTTTAATAGTTTAGACATCTAATGGGCACACAACTTCCCAGAGTTCCTAGTGTAGAGTTCGGTGCTCTGATACCAAGTGTAATGCCCCGCCAGGGAACCCAGGAGAACTTAACCTAAACATGCATCTAAGTTTGCAGAATAATTTTTTTTTTAAAGTTAATATACAAGACAAACATCAATGCGGAAGCAATTACCATTTACTCACAATAATACAATAACCA
Organism: Chamaecyparis obtusa; assembly: GCA_027943335.1. Taxonomy (NCBI): domain Eukaryota; kingdom Viridiplantae; phylum Streptophyta; class Pinopsida; order Cupressales; family Cupressaceae; genus Chamaecyparis; species Chamaecyparis obtusa. Next base: position 1,838,474 of record BSBK01003854.1, on the reverse strand, counting down.
ACACAAGTTACAACTCTCAAGGGTTCCTTGACGAATATTACTTTAACATTAATTAATTAATTTAGATTAGGTACAATTACAAAACCCATAAAAATAATGAAAGGTAAAAGCAACATCATAACAAAGATAACCTAAATACAATTGGTACCATAAGGTATCCATAAACCTACATCCACTGCACATCACATGGTATGTAATACAATAACTGAAAAGAGGTACACATGATATCTCTGAATAACTAATACAAAGATACATGATCACAAGAAGAAGAGAAAGAAGAACACAACTCCATCAATGATGATCAAGAAGGAACAACTGCCACAGGGATCATCCAGCACTAGTACTCGAATGTCAGAATCTCAAATGGTAAAAGAATCACTACCACCCAACCTCGTGAACCTAAATGGTCCACTCCCACCATGCTGAGGAGGTAACAACATATCCCACTCAGATAACAAACATCAAACTAACCAAACTGAGGAAAGGATCCTGAAAGCTCCATAACTCAAGGTGATAAAGTAATAATGCCATGAAGAATCACTACTCCAGAGAAAACTGACACATGTAGGATAACTAGACTATGCATAGGAAGGTGTCATCATGTACGTCTAACCCTTGAGTTTTGTCTTGGTAATCTTGCTGGATCCTAGCACCCAAGTGACCTTACACGGTGTCAATGACTTTTCATACTGACGAAGCCATCGACTATGCCAACTCATCCCTTAAAAGGGGGCTAGTCATCTTCTCCATTCCCACCTTAGTCTGTACTAGCACTAAGCCAGAACGAGGAAACCATATCTTATTAGGTTCATTTTTAAAAATATCTCAATGTTATATTTAGTTATCACTTGATTAAGATACTTAACAATAAGTGATCCTAGCAGCTACTTGTGGGCCCCCACACTTATTGCAAGCCACCTCCTACTACATATCTAGGTAAACTACCCTAGGCTCATAGATCTCTCCTAGATCAAATCTCAAATAAAATAGATAGTCACACATCCAGAATCATCACAGAAACCAGGATTGACTACATAAACATAATCACTAAATCACATAATACAACAAGAGCCTATAAGGTCAACTAGAATATAAATAGTACACACTCATGCCAAACATAAGAAACATCATGAACAAATAGATAATTCCCAAGCCTCTGTCTTTCCTAGGTCATCTAGTTCCCATAACACTAATAAACCCAACATCTAGGAAAGATAAAACTATATAGTAGAAAATAGCCAATTTCAGTAGAAATGATGCATGTACCAATATCAGATAACTTATACGTTCAATGCTAAATAAAAGTCCAGTTCGAACATATAATTGCAAACACATCTATGGTAAAATTAAACATCATATACATCATACCTAGGCTCGATTACATGATAATCTCAAAATCAACTCAATTGATTAAACCTAATCTATTGGCCAATTGGATTCAATTATCCTATTTAATAAAATTTACTAAAATAATTAGCAAATCAAAGACCACTAGTCTCATAATAAAACAACAAATAGATCTTATTTGAAGTCCTAATAATCTTTAGCAACTTTTAAATATTTGTAATTAACCAAAAATTATTGATAATTACTATAAATAAAATTTACCAATAATAAATAAAACCATCAACAAATAATTTTTATTATTATTTTCACTTAATAATTGTTAATAAAAATTACTAATAATAAATAAAATCTATTCACAAAATTATTATTATTATTATTTTTTTAGACAAAAGTGGTCTAGCCACTGAATATATTTTATTAAAAATCTGATTCAAAAAAATGCTCAACCAGGAAAGAACTAGTAAGAAAACCCAGCTTCGTCGAAAAAATACAATATTTGTAACATCATATTTACAATTTTTATCGATGATCTATTATCGTTATTACAAAATGGAGATAATACTTCCTCCCGTATTCAAATACCTTGCTTGCAATAAAAATTCCTCCCTACTTCAAAATATAACTACTATTTACATAGTTTCAAAATTTTCAATGATTATACCTTGCCAGCACTTATACCCAGGAATCAGTTTGGGAACACACTTTTCACCCAAATTACAAATTACTTCAAGTTTCACCTAGGTATACCAAAAATTAACAAAATTACAAAAACTAACAATAGTAGTATTTCACTCCTCCATGTCTTCACACGTATGACCATCCCCAGCAGCTGAAGCCTTAGCCTTAATGCTTCATAGAGAGTAGCCCCAACCAAAATCCATTTGCGACAGGGTAGTAGTCTCCCATCCCGACCCAGCACCCAAACCAACATCCTCGGTAGTAGAAGACACAACCCCAGGTGCCACATCCCAACCAGTGCCCTTAGCTTTATCTGAAGTAGAAGACCAAATGGAGCAATGAGTAGCAGAGGAAGGATTAGTAGAACACACCCCCACGGGCCCCCTAGCCGAGCACGCCACAGACCCACCAATGCTCCCAAGTTGGGGACTAGATTTCCACCCTGAGGGCCCCAAGTGAAAATTTAAAGATGAAGCCACCATGTTCGACAGCCCCAAGAGGTCGATCAATGTGAAACCCTTTCTCTTCATGGTTTCCTCTAGCTGGTGCCCCAGTGCTCTCACCATAACCTGCAAAGTGGACTTCATCAACCGCGGACTCTGCTTTTCAAATGATTTTTGGAGAGCATCGAAGGTGACCACAAACTCATGTTTCTGCAATAGCTAGGACCTTGTAAACAAACCACCTACGAAAGCATTTCCTGCCCACAAATCATACCATTGCATTGCCACTTTGAGCTTATTTTTAGACTAGAATTGGAGATGTACCACTTTCATTGCAATTATTTCCAAGAGCGTGGCAGACTGTAATAAGTCCATAGCATTAGAGAAGAAAATTGACACCAAGTTTGAAGGAAATAGAACTTGCCTTGAGGAAGGAGAAGTGATCTCCTCCCCAATTACATGTCGAATCACCGGCTGGATTGACATAGAGTGAGCAAGAAACATACTCTCCAAAGTTGGGTCATCCAAATGAGCAGGTAAAGCAACCTCATCCTCTATCGGCTGAATCTAGATTCTATAATTTTTTGGGAGGACTGATCTATGAAACTGATAACATGACTCACATTTAACACATACATCTGATGGGAGTGACATCCTGAAAGCACTTCTTGTGGCATGTATCAAAAATAGAGGATTTTAAGGATATAAATAAGCCAGATTTCTTGCCATGAATTCAAATGTCGAGGTGATTAAAATAGAATCGCAGCTGACACGCTCAGAAGATGTGAAGTATAAATGACCATGTGATCAAAAGTGAATAAGATGTTACCAGCATAAATTCACACTTGGTGACATGAAGCACGTGTACTTCCAGTGTGTGAGGGGTACAAGGATGACGTCCTCTTGGCGGCAGTTACTAATGAACTATACTCACCAAATCTTAGTTGCAATGAGATTGTACTAAGCTCATATGTGCGCTAAATTGCATTATAATTAATTCTGACATTTGTCACTATCACTCTTGATGAAATCTTGTAAATCCTCAAATTGTTCAATGAAGGCCATCGGTTGCAGGGTTGAGAATATAAATCTTTCACATCTTGGATTGGGTAAATAATCAGCACCTCCCTGTGTAGTGGTAGTGAATACAGTTGGAGGTACTAAGTTATGATTACCGCTGACAATCCACTGATTCATTTGTAATCAACATATGCAAATCTTTGTACTGTTCAATTATTGTTGCAGGTTGTAATGTGAAGATATTGATTCCATCGTAGCCTAGATTTGATAGACAATCCATAGCTTTATTGCCTTCTCTAAATGTATGCGATATAGTCACTTCTGCAATTTGGTCAATTAAGGTCCAAATTTTTTGTAGAATATACTGAAGTTTCCATGAGGATGTTTGTCTTTTAATACATGCATTTACTATTACTTGAGAGTCACCTTCAATCTGGACCCGTTTGTAATCCCCTTTCCTAACAAGAATTAATCCTGATAGTAAAGCTTGAGCCTTTGCTATATTGTTTGTTCCTGCTAGTAAAGGGGCTATTATAATTGCTTACACATAACCGTTACAATCTTTGATGCATGCATTTAATCCTAATTTCCTTGGGTTTCCTCTGGATGCCCCATCAAAGTTTAGTTTCACAAATCCTGATTGTGGAGGCTGCCATTGCACTAATGACCTATCAATTTTTGTTTGACTTGTCTTTATATCAGTACCTAATGGAATAAATAATAATTTCCATTCATGAATGATACATCCATCCCATGTGGTAATAGGTGGATTGATTTTACATCTACTTATGCTTGCATTAGTAACCTCTGAGATCAATTTTTCAATACCCTCTATCACCTTATCTATGGGTGTGAATTCTTTTCTGAATATCCTCTTATTTCTTTCCCACCAAATTGCCCAAATTACTAATGTTGGGGTACATTTCCAGATTCCTACAAAGAATGCATCAGGAAAGGGGATTGGCCATGCTTGAAATATATCCCAAATGTTATTCTGCAATGGGGTGGGATAACTTAATTTTCAAAGAACAAACATCTAGCACTGATATGCAAATTGACACCTTGCAAAGAGGTGGTCCATTGATTCATATTCTTCATCACATAATACACACTTAAATGGAGGAGCAATGCTTAATCTTTCTAACCGATCACTTGTTAGAATCCAGTGCTTAATTTCTAACCATGAAAAACAACTTGCCTTTGGTAACACCACATTATTCCAACAAAACATATAGGCTCGATATGGACTTTTTTCTGATGCAGCTCTTTGTAGTAATTTGTAACCTTCTTTAATTGAATATTTCCCATTTTTGGCTGGTATCCACAGTAGTCAATCCTCATGGTTGGATACAAGTGCTGGTCTTTGTGCTAGTATATTTCGAAGAAGCTCTTTGTTTTGGCTATCTATAGGGAGGTGGTTTGGATCTTTCCAAATTACTTTTCTTGAAAAAGGTAGAATGCATCTATAAAATGAATAACAAGATTACCCCAAGCTACTTCTGAAGCTGTCACCAGACCTTGAATGTTAGGAAGTGTGATTAACGAGGGTTGACCATTCCAAGAATCCCTCCAAAAGTTAATCTTATCACCACAATTTAGTTCCCAAGAGATGTATTTAAGAACAATGTCTCTAGAGGCAATCATAAAGTCCCAAATAATAGAACCCTTGGGGGGATTTAACATGGAAAATATTCTGTGTGGATCATTATTATCTAAATATTTCTATTGCATTATTTGACACCATATTGATTGTGATTTTCTATACATTTGCCAAAACAATTTGCCACCAAAAGCTTTATTCCTCTTTGATAAATCATGTACTCCAGCGCCCCCTAGAGCAGGGATATGTGCCATGTCATGTAGAGAAATAAGTGGAATTTTCTTTTCGTTTGTCATATTTCCTGCCCAAAGAAAACCTCTAATTAATTTTTGAATTTGTAAGAAGACTGTTGGAGGGGCTTGAAGGACAACCAAGTAGTAGTTTGGAATTGCTGAAAGTACTGTTTTGATGAGGAGGATTCTGCCTGATAAGGAAAGCCATCTTACTTGCCAGGACACAACTTTACTCTTGATTCTTTGAAGAACACTTTCCCAGTAACTTGTCTTGTTAGATCCCATAAAGAATGGAATGCCAAAATAAGTAGATGGCAAAAAATCCTTAGAAAAGCCTAAAATCCGTACAATCTTGTTTGATATGACTCTATTAGTATTGAATAAGAAGATTTTTGACTTTTGAGAATTGATTTTCTGCCCTGAGACATCTGAATATAGTTGTAGGATTTTCTTAATCTGCTTAGCCTCTAAAACTTGCGACATTCCAAAAAGCAGTGTGTCATCTAAAAACAAAGAATGCGTGATGGATATTGAAGTACCCCCAATTTTAACTCCTTTCCACTTATCATTTAAATGATGAAACTTAATACTCCTGCTAAATGCTTTGGCCATGATAATGAATAGAGCCAGCGAAAGTGGATCTCCTTGTCTAACACCTTGTGTAGGAGAAAATAAGCCCGATGCTGATCCATTGATAATAACTGAGAACCAAGCCCTTGAAATGCATGCTTTAATCCATTTGCACCAGCATTTTGAAAAACCCATTTTTTGAAGAACTTGAAAAAGAAACGTCCAACAAACTCTATCATAGGCCTTCTGTATGTCTAACTTGATGACAAAATTGGAGGATTGATTTATGTTGATAGAGTGGAGAGCCTCATGGGCTACCATTGCTCCTTCCATTGTTTCTCTGCCCGGAATGAAACCTCCTTGTTCGAGGGAAATGATGTGTGGAAGGAGGAGTTGGAGGTGTAAGTAAATAGCTTTAGTTACAATCTTATATGTCAAATTGAAAAGAGATATTGGGCAGAAGTCAGCAAACATTTTTGGCTGCTTAATTTTAGGAATGATTGCAATATTAGTAGTATTGAAGTACTTGAGAATAGATCTATTTTTTCTAGATTCTTCAATAGTTGCAAGTAAATCCCAACCTATAAATTCCCAACAACTCTGAAAAAAGAGCGCAGTAAAACCATCTGGTCCTGGAGCTTTATCTGGAGGGAATGAAAACACTACCTCTCTAAGTTCTTGAAAGGTGAAAGGAGCCATAAGTTTGGTATTGTCATTGGGTGACACCATTATTGGCACAGACTGAAGGAGATCATCCACTTGCGAAGGAAGGGGAGATGGATATTCTGCTGGAGCTAAGAGGTTTGTAAAAAACTTGACACCTTCATCTCTGATTTGTTGTGCATTAGACAAAACATTACCTGATTCTAACTCTTTTATTTGAAATATTGTTTTAGCTGCTCATTTTTGTTGGGCTGATGCATGGAAATATTTCATATTTTTATCTCCTTGTTGTAACCATACTTCTCTAGACTTTTGTCGCCAATACTCTTCCTCCCTACTACACAATTCCTCCCACTCTTGCTGAAGACATTTTTGCTTAACATAGGTATCATTATCCATCCCATTCTATATGATGTTAGTATAAATTTCATCCAATTGCAACTTGACCAACTCTTTCTATTTGAATACATTTTTGAAAACATGGTGATTCCAATTCTTGATCTGTGCTTTAACATGTTTCAATTTCATAGCACATTGATGTATCCTAGAACCTGAGATGAAGGGGGCACTGATCCACCATTGCTTGACCAATGGAAGAAAATGTGGGTGTTGTAGCCACATTCTTTCAAACTTGAAGGAAGATTTTTGCTGAGTCTGATTGACGATTACTGGTTGACTGATATTTAGGGAGATTGGAAAGTGATCAGAATTTGGGAAAGGCAATAATTCAGACTGGATGTGGAAGTTACCTATTTTCCATTCATGAGAAAGCAAAAATCTGTCCAACCGAACTGCAATTTGTGCAAATCCATCCCTCCTGTTCGTCCATGTAAACTTGCCATTTAGAGGTTTGATGTCCATAATATCATTATTTTCCACAAATTGTGAGAAATCATGAATTGTTTTGAGAGGAGGGCAAATGCCTCCCACCTTCTCATCATGATTTAGGATTGCATTAAAGTCACCTCCCAAGATAACTTGATGAGAATGTTACATTTGAATTAACTGAGATATATTGTCCCACACTGTAAGTTTATCATGAGTGGAAGTAGGGCCATAAACATTTATAAGAATGAAAGAGACATCAAATTATGACATCTTCAACACTTGCCAATTTGAGTGTTGATGAATAATCTATGCTTGAATTGTTAGCGGATTCCATAAAAAAACATTAATAACAAAAAAAATTAATATCAATATCAATAGCGGATTCCATTAAAAAAAACATTAATAACAATTAGATTCTATTAATAAAATTTATTAAAACTAACTAACAAAAATAAACTAACAAATTTAATAATAATAAATTTAATATAACAAATTTGATATATATCAAAACCCTGTGATAAAGTGAAGTTCGTGTGGGAGGGGGGCCACCATGGTTTCCCATGCCCACCGGCAAGACTGCCCCACCGCACGACACCCACAATGCCGCCGACAAAGCCTAGCTCTATTAACAGTACCGTGGTACCACCGGCTGTTACCGCATTTGCCGAGGGGGGTTACGGGGTTGGGATCCCGTGCCCCTCATAACAATTTCAATTTTTATATATATATATATATTTTTAATAAACTTTGTTTTATTCCAAAAAACAAAACAACAACTTTTATTATTTACGAAATATATATTTTTATTGCTATAACAATTTAAATAACAATGAAAATATAACTAAAAACCTTTTAAGAAATACATATATATTTTTTTTAAAATGATATTTTCAAAAATGGAAATAACAGCCTGTGGCATTTTTTTTCCAGAAATGGAAATAAATCTATTTTCCAATGATTCATGGCATTTTTTGTTTTCTCTCTAATCTGTCCTCTCCCTCTTAAAACTATTGTTTTAATATTCATCCAATTTATATATGAGACACTAATTTTGTCTTTTCTAGTATTTTTTTTTTACTATATTTTTTTTAATAGAGAATGAGATTTTTTTTCTTCAGAATGGTAATTTTTCACCCAAATTAGATTTTTGACATCAACCCAATTATTTAATTCAGCCACACTATAGTACTAACTATATAGAGATTAATACTAGTCAAATATGGGGAAAATTCTTTGATCAGCTGAATATGGAGTGGGTGTTTCCTCATAACATTGAGGAGTTGTTTATGTGTTGGAAACCACCGACTAACAACAAGTTTCTAATCTCCTTTTGGAATTTCTTCCTTACCCTTTTTGTGCTGGGGGGTTTGGAAAGAAAGGAATGAAAGAATTTTCAAGGATAAGGAGTCCAATTGGGATAGTATTTTTCACAAGATTAAGAGTGCTCTGTTGGAGAATTTGTGGTTGATAAAGAACTATCAAGATCTGAAGAATGAATGGGAGGCCAAAGTTTATAAGAAGTGGAAGCTTGAAGGAAGGAAGGTTCTAAATATCCAAAGAAATTTGAGGGAAGAGGCTAGGTGGGACTGTCTTCCTAATGGATGGGTCAAAATCAATTTTGATGGTGCCTCGTAAGGCAACCCTAGAATAGCTGGTTATGGAATGGTTATCAGAGATGAGTTTGGGAACTACAAAGGGGCTATGGCTATTCCTATAGGTTTCAACACCAATTAGGTGGTGGAGGCTAATGCTGCTCTCCATGGGCTGTTACTAGCCAAAGGAAGAATTATACTAAACTATGGATTGAAGGGGATTCCCTAAGTATAGTTAATTGTTTGAAGAATACTATGACCCCTTCGTGGACCATAGCCAATGTAATAAGTAAGGCTAAAAATATTATTGTTACCTTTGAAAAATGCATGATAACCCATGTTTTCAGGGAGGCAAATTTGGTGGTTGACTAGGCTGCGAATGTGGCTTGTAAAAGCCAGGTGGAAATTGAATGGAGTGATGGTTTGGATATCCCTTGTGATGGATCATCATTAATTAACAAGGAGAGGATGATGAGTAAGAAACACATTTTGAATGAAGAGATCATTAATGAGTATTGAGTGCAAAAATCTATGTGACTATCATGAAGGACAATGGCCTGATTCCGAGATAATTATTGGGGTCCTTTGGCACGATTGGTGGGTTATGCAAAACATTAATAGTTTTTATTGTAGTTTGAAGGCTAAGTTGCAGAGAGTGGGGATTCATTTGGACAAAGGCTTTCTATTTTATTACATAGCCATGGGAGGCAGGAAGAGGAGATGCAAGCCGACGGACTGCAGTGATTGGAAACAGAACAAGGAAATTTGGAAAATTGTCAAAGAAGGGGGTTTGGAAATTTTTTTGGAGAGATTACATGGAGGGAAAGTTGCGGTGACCAGAAATTTCATTAAAACTTGGAATAAGGGGAGTGTTTTGGTTGGCATGCAAAGTATGGAGGTGACTGAGGAAGTGATTGCTAAAGCGACTGGCTTGATGACTGAGGGCATCAAATTCTACAGGGACAGGAAGATCTCGGACAAAGCCTTGGAGGCTTTTGTGCCCACGAAGCAAGAAAGAAACCGCATGGTTAAGGTGGACAATTCATACTTTAACCCTAAGTTCATTTCCAGGCCCTGGCGCCTTGTTTTATTTGTTATTATAGGCTACATTACCCTTGATGGTCGGTATACTAAAATTTACAACCACCATCTTACTCTTCTGAACCACTTTAGGCACAGGGTTAAGATAAATTTTCCTTTTACTTGCTGAGTTCTTTGAACACTTCCCTCCTCCAATGGAAAAGGGATCTGGAGGGTGATCATGCCTACCATGAAGGGCTCATGGTCCTCATATTTAAGGTGTTGAAGTTGAAGAAGGTGGAAAGAACCCGGCTTAATAGAAAAGCCCTGGAGGACTATGACACTGATGGGAAAGAGTCTAAGGAGCCTTTTTTGGAGGAAATGGAAGATGAAGAGGGGGGTTTTGAGGATTACCAGGAGGTCAACCCTAAGGAAAATAAAAAGAAAAGAAAGATGGAGGATTCTACATCTGATATGGAATTAGAGGAAGAAGAGAGTAGGGAGGAGAGTTCGAAGAAGCAGGGGAAAAAGAGACTGGAACCTATTGGTATTCATACCAGAACAAAAATTGGGAAGAAGAAAGTTGTGAAGAGGGTTTTCATATCTTCTGATGAGGGCTCCTCCTCCCAAGAAAAGAATGATCAGGAAAACTATGTGGAAAACAACCCTGCTATGGAAGAGAGTGGGGGTACTAGTAAAGATGTCTAGGTTGAGGAAAAAATTCTGCAAGAGGTTGCACAGGACATGATGAATATTGAGAAAGATGGGTATGAGAAGGACAAGGCCAACCTATAAAAGGAGAAGGTGGAGAATCCTAAGGAGAACATGGAGGAAGAGAACAGGGGTCTTGAGAATAATGAGGCAAGGAACAAGGACTTTGAGAATCTGGGGTGCTTGGCCTTCTTGTCTACCCTTAGCATAATGAAAAATGATATCACTGTGATGAAGTCCAACATCCATCAGCTACATAAAGAGATGGGGGTTCTTAAAAGGATGAACCTAGGGGAGAAAACTATGGGCCAGACAATTGATGAGCTCACTGACATGGTCACCATAGCTGAGGGTGTTGCTACCTTCAATGACAGACTTACTGCCATGGAGGAGAAAATTCAAAGCAGTAATGTTATTACCAGGAAAGTTGAGACTATGGAAAAGAGAATTGACAAGCTGGAGAAGACCATGGGGAATATTAGAGAACAGAGCTTTGCTATCCTCAAGGCTTCAAATGAGGATGTGAAGATCCTGGTTGACAAATTTGATAATGGGAAAGGGAACCAAGAGATCATAGAGACCAAAGAGGATCAGGGACCTAGCAGGCGTACGAGGTCCAGATTCAAGATGATGGAGGATGGAAACAAGAACAACATGGAAGATCTGAAGTTATCAGCTGCAAACATGCAGATTCTTGTTGAACAGGCTGCAGAACTGATGAAATGTGTTTAGACAACACCTTGCTGTCTTGCTTTCCTTTTTTGCTGTCCTTTGTCTTTTGACTGTTCTTTTTGTTTAAGGACTCGGTTGTGCTACTTTTTTTGGTGATGTGGCACATGTACTCTTGGAGCTTAATTTTTTTATCTTTCTCTCTATGTATAAGGTTTCAGGTCCTTTCAAAACCTATTTTTACGTAATCAAAACTATATAGAGATTAATTTTTCATTTTCTATGTGTTCTAGGATGAATTTTCTCCTGAAATTTTGACAGCATAACCCTACTATGCCAAGTTTATATAAAAAATATGAAATGGAAAACCTATGAGTTTTCTAAACCTCAAATTGAAAGCATAAATAGAAAATAGATCTAAATCTATAAACCAAATCAAACATAGAAAATTGCTGAAAGTTCTACAGATAAAAACATAGGAAAGTTCTTTCAAACCCCTACCTCATGTCCAATGCTAGAAATTGATATAGATTGCCTGTAGAATGCTGAAACTCCCAGATATGAAAATAGAAAAGCTCAACCTACAAATCTAAATCACAGTGCATGCAAATCCTAAATCCAGATGCAAACAATCTTCACCCAAAAATTCAAGCACACACCAAAAACTCAAGAACACAAAGAAGTCACAAAATCTCCAAAAGCTCTCTCCCAAAATTCTCCAACAACCTAATTAACCCAAATGAATGCAAAATCCCCCTATTAGGGATTCAACTCCACCATTCATGCAAACCCTAGAGACTCATAAGACATCTCCTATTCAAACTCCCTCTCTTAATGTTTGAAAGAAAATACTAATTATTAATTAAAAATACATATTTTTATGCACAATTCAACTTAGTCTCCAAAAGACAAGTTGACTCCTTTTTGAAACATGACATATTCAAACTTTAATAAAGCACATGTTATTATTATAATATCTCATTAAATAATTAAATATTCAAAACACCAATAAATCATGCAATTTAATTATTTAATATCTAATAACCATTACTAATCCTATTTTCACATAATTAATTAACTAAAATCCAAATATACAAATATTTAATTTTTTATTAATTAATAATCATACTAAAAAATAGGAATTAATTAAATATTATTTTCCAATTACAATATTAATTTCCATGACTATAGAAAATCACATATTCAAACAACAATAAATCAAGATCATCAAATAAACATACAAACTCAAAGAAGGGATCCACGAACTTGTCACTTGAAAAATTTAGGTAGGGTAGTCATTAGATACTTACCCAACAATTAGGATAAATAGGCTTAGGATAGGGTTTGGGATCCGTGTTATCTCCCCTCTCTTACCATTTGAGATATTGTGATAGGCACGCTCATCCTAACAATTCAAGGAAGACGATGCCTGATACCTGTGAACTTGCATACAACACCCGCATGTACAAACATATATAAATATATAACAGACAATGGCGGGGATCGATAGATCATGTAGATCTCACAAGCAAGTAACTACGACTTCATCCCTCAATCACATCAGGCACGACCCATAGAAGTATAAAACAAACACATCAACCTTACACATGCAAGTATGGGGTCAGTAAAAACATATACATGAATGATTTCTTAACATATAATCTATCATCCTAAAGTAATCATATCATTTATAAAATTGGACTAGGGGTGAGGTACTACATACTGCATGTAGTTTTCATTGCATTATTTTATAAAATATTGATAAGATCATTTTACAAATATTCTAGTATGTTCTATCTCTATCTCTCCAACACCACTTCAACAACAGTGTCAAACAAGTTATATATGATCTTGAAAAATACATGAGGTGGTTGTCATGAAAGAAAATCAATAAGAAGATATAAAATATTGAAAGATAAAAATTCCTCATCTTATGTGTGAAATGAAAAAGTGTCTACCTTCAACTTTTTTCAATGCACAAGAACACTACCTCATACATCAAGTTGAGGAGGTTGAATTGTATGGACTTGTACAAACTAGGTCAATGTGGATGGTTGAGAGGCACTTGAAATTTTTTAAAAGCTTGGTTCAACAAAGAACACATCCTGAGGGTTCTATGGTGGAGGGATATATGGTATACCAGACCATGGTGTACATTAGTGAATATCTTCCTAAGTTTGTAGCAAAGATCCATGTATATCGTATTTGGGATCCCAACTCCATTAAAAAATTCAAAGGGGAGTACTTGATGGGAAAAGGTAGATTGAGGAAAGTGAGAGGTAAATATAAGATGTTATTGTAGTTAATTAATTCTTATAAATCTTCAATATAAGTTATTTGTAATTGGTGTATTTTTTTATACAGTTGGTTGAGAGTGGGATGCAATACATTTGTATATTGTGAACAATCTTGATTGGATGCCAGTATGGATTGAACGATGTCAAAAAAATGGTTGCTCATTAACATGGGAAGGTGTTGCTTCATTAGTTAGAGAAGCTCATCATAATGGAGATTCCAATGTTACACCAATGGTAATTGATCTAGCATATGGTTTAAGAGGTAGAGAGGTACGTAAAAATTTATTAATGATCATGACCCATATTTTTCATATCAATTCACGATGCAAATAATTTTTACACGCTTGAAAAATTGTAGGTAAAGCACCACAAAGCTATGTACTATCATGGCCACAAATTTTGCATAAAAAAGTTGGATGAGACCAAGAAAACTTGTGATTCTAGGATAATTGCATTTTTTGAGGTCACTAATATATCATCTAGAAATGACATACATCTTCAAAAATCTCAAAATCAATAATATGACATCTTGGATAATATAATTGAGTGCGACTTTAACTCCTTCAAATTAGTTCTTATCATCATCAAATGGTATAGGCTACGACTGAATCAAAATGATCCTGATAGAATTGTTATTCAACATGATAATGGATTTAAAATGATTAATACAAGGTCATTTGAGCTAGTTGGAGATGAGCCCTATATTCTTCCAAGCAAATGTGAGAAAGTGTTTTACTTACAGGTTCCACATAAATAGGGTTGGTCATTTGTTGTTAGACATGATCCAAGAGGAAGACCGATAAAGTATAATGTTATGGAAGAAGAAGATATTGAAGATGATGATGAAGAAGATGATGGTGATGATGATGATGATGATGATAATGATGATGATGATTATTATGATGATGGTGATGATGGTGATGATGTTGATGATGGTGATGATGATAGTGGTGATGATGATGATGATGATGATGATGATGATGGAGATGATGATGAGATGGATGAAGAAGATGATCAATGACATGATTGAAATGTACAAGGTATGTGATTTAATTATTTATATATATTTAATATCAATTTATTGATTTCAATTCTAATGATTACATATCTATTGTGTTCAATTCTAATGATTACAAAATATGTGATTTATAATTACCAATGTTTTACTTATGATGTTCAATTAATTGATGCTGATACATGTATATATTTTGTTTGATTGTTACCCTTTTCTGCAAACATGCAATTGACTACAGACATCGTCACCCCTTCTGTTGATGATCTTGCATTCCATATATAAGGTAAAGGTAATTTGTTCATGTTTACGATCTTGCATATTGTTCATGTTGTCTTCTACATTATTTGTAGCATAGATATCATGTAATTTTTAGCTAACTTAAGATAAATGATTAGCATATACAGGAAATTTAACTCCTTTGGTGAGGATCCTGCATAGTGACATGGATCAATAGGTATAAGTCAATAAATAGACACAATTTTCTTATAGTCTTCTTATTTATCACTGAGCACATATGTTATAAATAGACATATATAATCATATAATGTGTCGAAGAATTGACGCAAAAAGTTCAACATGTTATTGTAGACTATGATTTTGAACCTGTTACCTGTCTTGAAAGGCTAAAACATTCAAACATTAGACTAATCTAACATGTTCATGAACTAAAAACAGCATAAGACATGAAAACAAAACCAAAGCCACCTCAAAATTGTTGCTAAAAACAAGTGCTATAGAGCAAATGTTTGATTTGCTTCAATTAGAGGGATGTGGGTGTGCTCTCAAATGCATGGAGAGGGATTTATGGTGATGCATAAATGATGAGAAAAGCTTGAAATATGAACTAAGATTAATCCATTAAGCTATTCTAAGATGTGTTAGAAAACATGAAAAACATGAAGAAATCTAACAATTAAGATGTATGCTAAGATGATCTAGTTAAAAATGCTCATGATAACAATGCAATAAATGATAAAAACTAAGCTAATAATTTGCTCTTGGAAGGAGGAGTATTTATAGGATTTCCTAAGGGCTTGGGTTAGGAGGATAGGTTAGAGTTTGGGGTAAGGTTAGGGGTTGAGTCAAGGGGATAAGGATGAAGACTTTCTAGAAGAGTCTAGGCTTTGGATGAGGATGAAGACTTTCTAGAAGAGTCTAGGCTTTCTAAGGATAAATATGGAATTTAGGAGATAAATAAAGATTTATTTATCTCAAAAGCTTTAATGAGTTTGAGGCTCATTAGGGGAAGGGTTATCTCCTTGTGACAAGTGCCATAAGGGGATTGGGTTGAAAGATGGGAGGAATGTGCACAATTTGAAAAATGTGCCTAAGGTCAAAGGGTGTAAGAAAGGGGTGAGGGGCTTCTTAAATGCACCATAAATGCATGTAAGAGGGATAAGGAGGCCTTAAATGCCTTCAATGCATGTAAGAGAAGCCTCTAGAAGTTTGTTGACTTTGGGTCAAGCTTAGGAGTTGGCTAACCTTGTTTAGGGAATGTGACAAGGTTAGGGGGAGGAATAGGATTAGGATTAGGGGATTTTAGGATTAGGATGGGTGAAGAGGTTGGGTTGAGAAGTTTTTAGAAGAGTCTAGAGTTTTCTTTGGTTTAGGGAGAATGAATAAATGTTTATTCATTCCAAAGGCTTTTGGTTTTGGGAATATTTATTAAAATATATTTAATAAATATGAAAATTAAATATTTAATCTTAATTAAATATTTTGAGTTGAGATTAGGGTTAGAAAGGATGGGATTAGCCTTTAATCAAAATTAAAGAAGGATTAGAAGATTTTGGAAGAGGTTAGTGGTCTTAAGGAAATTGGCCAAGTTTTGGTCAAAAAATAAATAAATTATTTATTTTGGGATTTTTGGTCAATTTATTAATTAAATAATTAATAAATAAAGAGAATAATGTTTAAATAAGATTTTAACATTTTTGGGAGGGATTTCTTAATTAAATGTTTTTAATTAAGATAAAGGGATTTAATGACATAAAAATAAATAAATAAATTAAATAAATAATTAATTAACAAATGATGATGTCATTAGGGATTTTTCAAAAAATAAAAATACTTTATTTTCTAAAGGATTTTTAGGTGTCTACATTTTGCCCCTTTTTGATGCGATGCCGCAAGTGGCATGACTTCAAAGACAAGAAAATAAGATGCCCAAGGCTAGAATTTAGAGGAATAAGGGATTGTGCCCCCTCGAGAAAATAACACAAGGAATAAACGTTGTGGAATTTTCTTGAAAGGAAACAGAGAAGGAACAACTGAGGAAGCAGGGGAGATAAATTACCAAGCTTCCAAGAGCAAAGATGGGTGAATGCAAGATGAGATGGAATGCAAAATGTAGGATGCAGCTATATGAGGATGCAAAATTAATCTATATGATGCAAGATGCAGGGGATTTGGGGAAGCTCCATGCTTTAGATCTTTTAGAGAGCACAACCTAGTTTAATATAGCAATGCTAGAGACCTGCCAAGGATACTGGGATCACGAGGCCTTGTCACCAGTGTTGCATAGGACCGATGCTAAAAAGACACGCAGGGTTGCCCCAGCATCACACATGAACCCAAGAGAAAACATGGTGGAAACGATGCTGCAGAAACCACAAACACACAACTGACTCACAGGCAGAAGTAAAAGATCAAAAGACCTTGCCCTAGATTATCCTCATTCGCAACGCACCATGATATAAAGGATCATGGTGACTTTGAGTAGAGAACAACTAGAAGCTGTAAAAGATTAACAAAACCCAAAGGACAAAATCCAAGGCCAAAATGATAACTCCAAAAGACAAGCTTTGCCAAGGAGAGAGATTTGATTTGATTGATGGCGGGAAGATTGGTCTGAACGTGTGGAAGGATACATCGACACGGACCTGGTGTGCTTGGTGGAAGATTAAGTTAGACAGGGAGGATACAACTGAGGGGACCCGTGATTAGGCTTAGGTCAGACAAAATAGAAGCATACATCTATGTGGACCCGATGCTGATGGGGAGAATGCTGTGTTGCTGATTGGCAAATGATGAAGTTCAAAGATGGTCATGATGATCAAGGATAGTCGACAATTGATGTTGCTAAAGTGTGAGGTTGGGTAGGACAAGATTTTTTATCAGATACTACTGCAGGACTAAGAAGGATATGTACAACAAGACAATGACAAGGGATGCCAGACACAAAGGATGGGTCCTAAAGACACATATGTACAAATGAGTTTAGGTGGAGACACGACTGATGCTATGGTACAAGACTCAGGATTAGGATGTACAAAGAACCTGGGGATGAAGCTGAAGCTCCAAAGATATGTAGGATGATGCCCCAGTTGGGCTGGAAGGCCAAGATGGACTGGTGATGGATGATGTGTCCTGAAATGACATAGATTTGGGAAGGACATATCCCAACAATGATGATTGGATTGAGATTAAGGCTTGCTACAAGACTAAGGTTGTGATTTGGTCAGTTGGCTTGATCTTGGATGTTGGATTTTGGATAGCTAGAGGATGTGGATAGGTTTGGAAGATGGCTAGAAGACTGCTAGGAATGTTTGGATAGGGATGAATGGCATTGGATTGCAATGAGGTTAGCCTATAGCTAGATACCAATGACAAGGGAAGATACTAGGTGATGGAAAGATGGAGGAAATGCTTAGGATGAGGATCATGGAACTGCTAGGAGATTCAGATGGAGGAAGATTTGGATTTGGATGGAGGAATTGCTGAGGGATCTGGCTAGAGGAATGCTTGGGGATCTGGATAGAGGAATATTTGGATTTAGATGGAGGAATTGTGAAGAGATTTTGGATGGATGAAGATTGGATGGCGAGATGGAAGAGCTTGGGGAGATTGGATGGTAGATTTGCTTGAGGATTGGAAGATGGAATGCTGGAGGAACCGCCGAGGGATCTGGATAGAGAAATGCTTGGGGAGATTGGATGGTGGATTTGCTTAAGGATTTGGGAGATGGAAGATTTTGGATAAAAGATAGTCTCCAAGGAATATGTCACCAAGGAATAAGATGCCCCCTGCTTAGGATAGTTCATGTATTTCAGAGGCATTAGGATGGGGTACAATTGGAAAGAAGATATGCCGATAAGAGGATGAGGAAGGTAGATGGAAGATAGGATGAATGGATTGGATAGAGGATATGTAGCTGAAAGGTGTGATGGATGCCAAGAAGGTGCCCAAAAGCATGTATACCTGGTAGTCTTTGTTTTTGTCATCAAGATCCAAAGGAGGATGAAGGAGGTGAGAGACAAATGGGATGGAGGAGATGTTGGATAAGACGGTGATAGAAGGGAATGGCCCCTAACTGCAAAAAGGAATTGGGGGGACCTACGCATGATGCTTGTTTGCTAGGTTTTGACCATGGTACTTGTCCAAGGTGCTTGAATTGCCAAGTTTTCACCATAGGATGAATGTTTTTCTCTTTTTCTTTTCTTTTTTTGATACTTTTCTCTTGATTTCTTCCAATTTTTATGGATTTTTGTGATTTTCCGCTAACTTTGTGCTGATCTTTCACTGATATGCTAATTGATTTCTGACCTATTGTTGATTCTCTGATTTGGTACTACCTTCTAATTTGATGCTGACTTTCTGATTTTGCTGACCTGCTGATTTCTCTGATTTGTCACTGACTTTCTTCACTGATCTTCTGATTTGCTTGGATGTTGGTACAACTTTGTTAGGATGGAGGAATTATACAAAGGCATGGATGAGATGGGGGAGATGGGAAATATGGTGGTATAAAGTGTTTGGATGAAAAGATGGAAAGTGATCGTGATAGGGGGATGTTGTCAGGACCAACATTGGCACATGTTGCGAGGAAGATGGATGAAGTGGATGGGTTTCAAAAGATAGAGGTAGATAGGATGGAGGATTTATGCTAGGAGATTTAGGATCTTTGGGACCCAAAATAGATTGAGGAGATGGAGGAGAAGACTGAGTAGCTGGGGGATTAGCAACTTTGGATGCCATTGCGGATGTTTCTTTTAGATGCATTACATCTTTTTGCTTTGGGATCCACATCATTTTTGCTTTAGCTTTGGTGGGCCTTTGTAGCCATTGGTATGCATCAGATTTTGCTTTTTCTTTGCTAGGCCTTTGTGGCCATTGGGATGCATTGGATTTCTTGATTGGATTTTTCTTTATTTGAGCATGTCGTTTAGACTGGACATGGCAATCTTTGAATTTGTGTGGATATTACCCTTTATTCATATTGGATATGGCATCCAAATTGTAGGGAGCATTGGAGTGAATATGAGGAGATGTGCGGGATGGAGGAAATATAGATGGAGAGATGGAAGGAGATTGGTAGATAGGATATGTGGGCATGTGCCTTTGTTGATCCTGACTAGGGATGTTTGGATTTTGGATGAAAGACTAAGTAGGATAAGATGGGGGATGATATTTTGGGATGTAGGGTCCCAAAATGGATTGGGTATGTAGAGGATATGTGCTAGAAGATTTTGGGACATAGGGACCCAAAATGGATTTGGAGGATGAAGGAGGAATGTGATAGGTTGTCTTTGGTTGTAACGATGGAGGAGGAGGAATGGCATTGTATGCTTTGGGAGATGTGATGGTGGGTTTGGAAGGATGCTTGAATTTAGCTTTAGTTGTACCAACCTTTCTGGAGGAAGTGTCTTCTTCTGATGTGTGACCAATGCCACATAACTTTGGATGTTTCTTGTCTTGGATAGGCTCCAGATTTCCTTGTTCATGGATGCCTAGGCCTTTGCCTTGATAATTCCATTTCTTGAGCATTTTATCCAAACAAGGATATTTCTGACTTGGGGAATATGATAAACATCCAATTTCTGGTTCCCTGATGGAAGACATGGAACTTATTGCTTCTGCTTCAAGTGGGTTACCTCTGACAAATGTAAGTGATCCAAGAGGATAGAATGATGGCAGTGGGACAGTTTGGTTTGGAAGATCCTCAAGAGGAGAGGATAGGATGGTGGGATTTTGACTGGGATTGGGGGATAGTAATGAATCTTTAGATGGAGAAACTAGGATGATAGGATCTTGGATTGGAGGAATTAGGATTGTAGGATTTTGGATTGGGGGTGATGGAAGCAATAGAACATGTGATGGGGGAAGTGAAGGGATTGGATCTTGATTTTCTTCTGCGAGTATTTCAACATGCTTTTGGGAAAGATCTTGACATGGTAGGATTTGTGTGGATAGAATGTTGGGGGATGCATGGATGGACTCTTCAGATGGGGTGGATGGAAGGATGGGAGATTCTGTAGCTGTGATGGTAGGAAGAAGGGTGAACTCATGGGGCTCACTGGATGTGCTTTGGATAATGCTAGGAGGAGGTGATGTTGGTAGGCATTGGATGGAGACTTTAGATGGAAGGGACTCAATGATGCTAGGAGATGGAAGAGGATCAATGTATGAAAGATAGATGACAGATGGGAGTGATGGATGGCCCTCATCAATGATGGCTTTACATAAAGGTTTGAGATGGCTTGGATCTTCAACTTTAGGAGTGGGATTTGTTATTGGCTTCCTTGTGAAACTCCTTGGAGACTTCCGGTTTGGAGGAGGTGAGGGATTAGAATGTGTAGAAGATGGGGAGCTTGGATGGTCCTCAAATAAAGGTGGGGTGGAAGATTTTGAACTTGCTTGAGGGGATGATGGTGTAGACGAGGAGTTGGAGGATGGTGGGTTGGGAGAAAGGATTGGAAGACTTGGTTTTTGGTTTTGAGAATGATTTGGAGGATAAGTAGATGGAGGGTTCGGATAAAGGATGGGAAGACTTGGTTTTTGGTTTTGAGAATGATTTGGAGGATAAGTAGATGGAGGGTTCGGATAAAGGATGGGAAGACTAGGATTTTGGATTTGGGGGTGATTTGGAGGATGAGTGGATGGAGGTTTTAGATAAGGGAAGTAGCGTGAAGTGTTTTGAGGGAATGGTGGTGATTGGGATATGACTATAGGAGGAGATGGAGGTATGATGGATGCATATGGAGGATGTCTAGGTTTAAGATAGGGATAAGGTGTGGATGGATAAGATAATGGATTTTCCTTGCCAAGGACATGAAAGGGAGTGCTAGTGGATAAGCATGAAGGCATGATAGGATATTTTGGAGGAATGATTGGATGTTGGGGGATGTTTGGAGAAAACTTGCTAAGATTTTCAAAATATGCATCGTGATCTACAAGGCTTTCATCATCTTTGGGATAGGATGGATTGAGGGGAGAGACATAATAACCAAACTCATCATAATAGTTTTGAGACATGCTGACTTGTGGATGAGTCAGATAGGAATGAAGGATGAAGATGGATTGGAAGACTAAGACTCAGATTGGGATGACTGACATGATCATACTAGGATTGGATTTGGCTTAAGATTGGAAGAAGACTGACTCTAGAGGAAGACAGACAAGGGAATGGGGGATGAACAAGATGACTCTACTAACCTAAGATAGGAGGAAAGGATGACAAGACTGGATTGAATATGACTGGAAGACCATGTTTTGAGATTCTGAAAGCTTTGGACATTTTCTGGATTTTGGGAGGATTTGGACTGACATGGCTATTTTGAGTATCTTTGAACCAAGTTGTAGATTAGTTTGATGTTTTCCAATGGCAAAGGATAGATTTCAACAAAGATTTTTGAAAAAGCAATCTCCGCAAGGGACAAAGCAACCTTGCGAGATACAAGCAGGATGACTGACTCTGATAAAGCTTTTGAAAGTGTATGTTCCAACAAGTGTTTTCATGGAGTATTGACTGTCAAGCACTTCAAACAGATCTGCCTAAGGAAGGTGAGTATCAAAATTTCTTGCCCACAGCTTGGTACCCCCTAAAAGGGAATACAAATGGTGAGTAATCTTGAGGTGATCCGGTAAACCCCTTGGATCGGTCCTTGCACAAGGATTTTGATACTTTCGGATGTAGATAGGGTAGCCTCTATTTTATCAAGTTTTTAATAGTTCCGTGGAGTCTCCATACTCGGTTATGCTGACCGCCTGTGACTCACTTAAGAGCCTAGCCAACAATGTTGGGGGAGGAATATTTACCTTTCCCCAGACATTTGCATTTGGCACAAAACGCCTGTGGATTAGGAGATATAAGTGAGTACTTTTTGCCTTCACTTTATTTATATACCGGCCAGGGGGGATACCAGTTTGAGGTCATTCTCTGAGGAGGAAGCGCTTTTCTCCCTGGACAGGCCTCACTAAAAGTAGAACAAGTGAACTTGTCCGAGTTCAAATGTTCTACGTTGCTTAATTTAACAAGGATTATACAAAAAATGTAAAGCTCCTAGATGCACATCAAGCAAGTTGTTTTTTTTTTTTTTTCAAATTGATTAAGTGATTGATTAAGTGATGTTTGAAAAAAAACCTTTGAAATTGAAGACACAAGTGCTTAAGGTTTGATTTGTTCTTTCTCCAAAAGATAAATGATTTGAGCGATTGCAAGTTCTTTCCTTTGAGCATTCAAGATTGAGTGAGCGTGTTGATTTAGAACTTTGAAAGTGCTTTGTTTTAACCTTAGATCATTCAAGATTGAGTTTGTTTGAATTGAAATACAACAAGGAAGGAATAGGGATGCTTTTCTTTCCAATTTAGATCATTCAAGATTGTGTTTGATTTTCAAAATGAAAATGACACTTTAGGACCTAAGTTCATTCCTTTAGTTTCATTCAAGATTTTGTTTTGACTTTTTTTTTTAGACCCCAAGGCAAAGTTCCTAGATTTAGTTTGATGCATGAATTGGAAAAACATTCAAGACTTTGCCACAAAAAGATGTTAGAATTTCTAGGACTGATTTTCGAAACCCATTTTAGATTTTAAGATGCAAATTTGAGATTCTTTTTAAGTACCCAAAGCTTTCAAGTGTTCCTAATTTTTGCATGAATGCATCTAAAACCTTGATGTTGCAAGGATGCAAATGCTTTGATTGATTTTTCTTGTTTGTTAGAACAAATTTTGAAAATTTTAGTCCTTAATGCATTCAACAATGATTTGGAGATTCATTTTAAGCACTAAACAAGGTGTCTATGATTTTGCTTCCTTAAACATTTTTTTTGTTTTGTTTTTTTTTAATAGAAAAAATTTGCCATGATCTTGCAAGAAGAAGAAGAAGAAGTAGATAGAATAGAAGAAGAATATAGACAAGAAGAGGAAGAAGAATTCGAAGTGCTTCGTTCACCTATAAGCTTGAAAAATTAGAATGTTTGCAAAGAACTCATGAAGTGGGTCCCACCGGGCGTGCCAGAATGTAGACTATGATTTTGAACCTGTTACCTGTCTTGAAAGGCTGAAACATTCAAACATTAGACTAATCTAACATGTTCATAAACTAAAAATAGCATAAGACATGAAAACAAAACTAAAGCCACCTCAAAATTGTTGCTAAAAACAAGTGCTATAGAGAAAATGTTTGATTTGCTTCAATTAGAGGGATGTGGGTGTGCTCTCAAATGCATGGAGAGGGATTTATGGTGATGCATAAATGATGAGAAAAGCTTGAAATATGAACTAAGATTAATCCATTAAGCTTTTCTAAGATGTGTTAGAAAACATGAAAAATATGAAGAAATCTAACAATTAAGATGTATGCTAAGATGATCTAGTTAAAAATGCTCATGATAACAATGTAATAAATGATAAAAACTAAGCTAATAATTTGCTCTTGGAAGGAGGAGTATTTATAGGATTTCCTAAGGGCTTGGGTTAGGAGGATAGGTTAGAGTTTGGGGTAAGGTTAGGGGTTGAGTCAAGGGGATAAGGATGAAGACTTTATAGAAGAGTCTAGGCTATGGATGAGGATGAAGACTTTCTAGAAGAGTCTAGGTTTTCTAAGGATAAATATGGAATTTAGGAGATAAATAAAGATTTATTTATCTCAAAAGTTTTAATGAGTTTGAGGCTCATTAGGGGAAGGGTTATCTCCTTGTGACAAGTGTCATAAGGGGATTGGGTTGAAAGATGAGAGGAATGTGCACAATTTGGGAAATGTGCCTAAGGTCAAAGGGTGTAAGAAAGGGGTGAGGGGCTTCTTAAATGCACCATAAATGCATGTAAGAGGGATAAGGAGGCCTTAAATGCCTTAAATGCATGTAAGAGAAGCCTCTAGAAGTTTGTTGACTTTGGGTCAAGCTTAGGAGTTGGCTAACCTTGTTTAGGGAATGTGACAAGGTTAGGGGGAGGATTAGGATTAGGATTAGGGGATTTTAGGATTAGGATGGGTGAAGAGGTTGGGTTGAGAAGTTTCTAGAAGAGTCTAGAGTTTTCCTTGGTTTAGGGAGAATGAATAAATGTTTATTCATTCCAAAGGCTTTTGGTTTTGGGAATATGTTTATTTATTTATTAAAATATATTTAATAAATATGAAAATTAAATATTTAATCTTAATTAAATATTTTGAGTTGAGATTAGGGTTAGAAAGGATGGGATTAGTCTTTAATCAAAATTAAAGAAGGATTAGAAGATTTTGGAAGAGGTTAGTGGTCTTAAGGAAATTGGCCAAGTTTTGGTCAAAAAATAAATAAATTATTTATTTTGAGATTTTTGGTCAATTTATTAATTAAATAATTAATAAATAAAGAGAATAATGTTAAAATAAGATTTTAACATTTTTGGGAGGGATTTCTTAATTAAATATTTTTAATTAAGATAAAGGGATTTAATGACATAAAAATTAATTAATTAATTAAATAAATAATTAATTAACAAATGATGATGTCATCAGGGATTTTTCAAAAAATAAAAATACTTTATTTTCTAAAGGATTTTTAGGTGTCTACAGTTATATTCTTCTTGTTTATCCTTTTATATGATTCCTATTTCTGTGCCTTTCCTTCACTTTCAACTTACATTTTATATCTCCCACGTATAGACAAAGAAGAACCGTATGGGTCACAACTTGATTATTCTATATATATTATTTAATTATTATCAAAATTCTATTTGAAGTGGGGACATGACAATATCTCATTTGATGGATTGCAGGACCCACGAAATAGGTACTTGTCAGATCTATCTACATCGAATGAGAGAAATGAGGGAATGGTAGATGAAAGTTCTACATGTAGTATGACTAAAATATGGAGATCAACTAGAGGTCAAAAGATTAGAAAAAAATTCAATAAACACATGCAATTTTTCCTTGCTAAAGGGGGGTCATGTTCTTATGATGATGAGACCAAAGGCGACATCAAGGTGCCCTTTCAGTACATACATCTTGAGAAAGAATGGGTACTCAATGAGCTACCTCCAATTAACATTGATTTTTGTGTTAATGATAGGATATCTCGCATAGCTCCATCCTCATTACATAGTTTGGGCCTATTTTCCATGGATGGGATAAAGGTATGTTATAACAAAGTTGTTGAATTAATGGAGTATGTCTGTCCTTGTTACAATTATAATGATTGGATGCGGATTGTTCAATATAAAAAAAGTATGCGTAGGTATGCACTATCAGCAAATTATATAAAATGGAAAAAAAATGATCAAAGTAAAAGATTTTCTATGTACATTGATGGGAGACCAAAAACAATAGAAAATATTGTGGGTTTTATAAATAGTACGTGACCTTCCTCAACTAATAAGCAACCCAATTACATATTTGAGGCGCATGAGGGGAATCGGGTTTTTGTATGTGCGATAAAATCAATAAGTGCAGGGGAAGAACTACTAATAGAGTACCATTTAAATCGCATTATAAAAACAAAGTTACTATCATGAGGGTGGTAAGTACTATAGACCATTTAAACTAACCTCAAGTTTATAACTCCAATATACCATTTTATTAATAAGTTTTTTTTGCTAAGTCTATTTCTTTCAGTTCGTTGAAGTTTTTATATTTAATCTTTGTCATAGGACGACATGGATCCCCCACATGATAGAGGGCACAGAGATGCTCCTCCCACCCATTCTTCAGCAACGGTAAACCTTATTGAAATTGTACAAATTAGATAGTTGAAAAATGTTATATTATTATGTTATTTTATTTAGGGTTTTGGAGTTATTATGATAGTTTTACTGATATTCCTGTCACAATTTGATGTTCAGGATAGGGGAAAAGCACCTGCAACAACAGAGGCAATAGCTATAGATACAAATGAGGATATCCTAGAAATCCCTAATATAATAAATATGGTGAAGAAAAAACTAAAAAGAGTCAATGCAAAAATTATTAGCATTTTGGAAGATGCAAATCCAACCAAGGAGATGCTAAAGAGGATAGATGAATTGATGGCACAAGCACGTTGTTTTGAAGTAAGTAGTAATGAATCTTTAGTTATAACAAAAGTTCAATAAAGGTTTATATTTTATACTCTTTTATGTCATGAACTAAAATATGTATGTGTTCTTGTTATAGGATTTTTTGCTTGCTCAAGTACCTGGTCATGGACATCGCGGTGAGGGCAGTACTTGCAGAGCTTTGGCTACCTCAGGTAAAATAATCCTTAAGTTGACAAGTTACAAAGAATTTTTTCTTTGGAACATTCAAAAACTTCTTAAGTTAACTCTTACTTTTATTATTTCAGAATGTTTTTACTAACAATGTATTGTTTAGGTGATCAAGTGTAGGCGACTCCTCCTAGGAGGTTGAACGACATCCATCTGAGATTGCCGAGTGCAATGTTGATAAAAAAGGGCATGAAAACATTGACGCCTTAATGGTTTATTCTTGCTAAATCCTTGTTTTTTTATATTTGGTTTTGTGTTAAATATGATTTGATAATTTTTACTTTAATCTTGGGTGCATCTCATAGTGGATTAATTTTGTGGAGTAGGAGATACACCGGCGGCATCTGCTATGCTAGATAAAAATCAGAGTACATGTATTGGTGATAATTCACCATCATTTCCTAGATCTACCCATGTTTCTAGCATGGGAGTTATGCAAACGTCATTGTTGATTGACAATAAAGAATTAATGCCTTTAAAATGTCCTAAGCTTCTAGTTACTTTAAAATTATTATTATTTATATTGTAATATTCATTTACCTATTCATAACAAGTTTTGGATTGATGATCCCATGACATTTTTTTAGGAAATGATTCTTTTTATAAGACGCTTTATGACTTCACATTGAAGAAATTCGGGCCCGCCATACATACAAGGTGGAACATCATAAGTGAACTAACCCTATCCCACTATTTTTATTTCATATCATTGATTGGTATAGTATTTTTCCTTTCATTCAGGCCTTTTCTTTTACTATATTCATGGTACACAACTTTAGTTAATTTTTCTATCTAACAATTTTGTGTTTTTTCTTAAAAGGTGGAACTTGCAAGACAAAAAATTAAAAGATTAGCTTATTAAAGATTTAGAGCATGAGTTTGGTAGTAATATTTTTGAGGAGAAGAAAATTTTAGAAAAAGCTGCCAAACATCTTAAGACTATGAGGGACTCATATAGGAGTCTCGTCCAAAACCTAAAGTACGAGTGTCCTCCCTTTATTCTAGTGAGGGATTGGAATGAGTTCATTTTGGATGCAAAGGAGAAAGGGGATGCTCAAAGAGGAATTACACCAGCAAATGAGAGAAGAAGGTATGCAATAGTATTAACTACTAGTAGAATGTAATAATGCACTAATTAGTGATCTTTATATCTATATCATGTAACATATTTCAAAAATTTTATAGGTTGTAGGACACATCAAAGGCAACAAAGGCCAGACGGCAAAAGATTGGGCAGCACAAACTTGGCTCTAGTGGATATTAAAAAATTAAAGCACGAATTGTAAGTAGTAGTAAATGAATTCCAGAGAAAAAATATTAATAAAATGAAAATAATTTTGTTTAATCAAAAAATGTAGGGCTTAGAATTTAATTTAGAGGCCACGACAGAACACAAAAAATTTCCTTCAAGGAAGGCTATCAAGCCATGGCTGAATGCCTACACCAAGCTTCCGCTTGGCCAACCCAAGAGTCTCCTGCATCATGTGAACAGGTAAATATTCCAAAACAAATATATTTGAAATTGAATACTTGAGCAACAATCTATTTGATAATAATGTGCACGACATTGCAATGTAGCCTCCTAATCGTAACACAGATCCTACACCGCATATGAAGCCCCTGATGTGCATCATAGTGTCGATGGATGTGTTCATTTTCTATTTAAAATTAATTATGTAATTATTAATACAATTTAACATCTTAAACTGAAATTGGTGTAACCTTTTTTGTGTATATTTTAGAGCATACAGAATGTCATGCTGAATGAGTGGAGGATGTTCAGAGTGATCACCATGTAGATCATGTGGCACATTCAGGTAAAAAAAATCTATGTTTTGTTCTTTTAAATTTCTTTTTTGATTTATAGTTCTTTTACTTAAATAAATACTTGTAACACTAATATAAAATGGTGTGAATTTAACCCATGACATAGTTGTTATTGTAGCGGACCCCCCTTTGGCGTAGCAGCCTCCTGTTCCTGAACAGATGAGGATGAGATATGTGTTGGCATTAGAATTAGTAGAGGAGGGGAATGCTAATAATATTAATGCTCCGCTTAGCCGTTACCTTAGAAAAGAGAGCAAGAAACCAAAAAAGAAATGATTGTAATTAACATTTTTTGCTAATGAAAGAACATTGTCTTAATGGATGTAATTTTGTACTAGTAAATGTTGATGAATGATGTGTTAATGAATTATTCATGAATGTTGTGTGTTAATGAATGATATCATATGATTATACTAATTGAATGTTATATTTCAAAAATGGATGGATGAATGAATGAATGTTATTAGATGTTAATGGGGAATTTATAGTGATGTTAGGGGGGGGGAGGGGCCAAATGAGCTTCCACCTTCACATGGTTGGCCTTGTTAAGTAGATAATATTAAACTATTCTCAAAACTAAGTGAAGCTCAAACTAAACCAATGACATAGATTCAATGGTCAAAAACACCTACTTCTTATTCCATATTATTTCTCATTCACTTTAAGAAATATTTTACTTCTTAGACATGTTCATCAACCAATCTACATCACCATGTTCATCAAATTAGATTTATAGATAAGAGAGTGAATGGTGAATTTTATAAAGCACTTACCTTTTAGCCTAAAAATCTAGATGAAAAATTATTAGCTACCCCTGAATGACTCATTCTCATGTTTCTTCCTACCCCTTTTACTTCCCTACTACCTAAGGATATGATGGACTATGTTGTATCCTGGATCAACTAGTTGAAGAAGTGGTCACGAGTCCTTAATGCACCTATAATATTTGTGAAAATGGTGTCAATCCAACAACTGATCAATGGAAGATCTAAATCCTATATCTAGGAATTGACTTCCATACAAGCATATTTCAGTCATATGCATACGGACAAATCTAGAAAGGCCAACTGAACAGAATCTTGATAATAATCAGTCATACTCTATTAATGTTACTCTTTTTATTTAGAAGCATCATTTTCAATGTTTTTAAATGAATACCCTCTTGAGAACATTCAATCATCCTTTTGGAAAAGTGATATGTTATCCCTTATCAAATGTGGTTGTATGTAGTTCCTTGGTTTACGCCCAACTCAAGTTGCTTGTATCAAATGCCAAGATGTACTTTGTTTATCAATTATGTAGTATTTTTCTGTCATTGATAAGTGTTTTAACTCTAATTATGATTGCTTCATAATTGTTCTTTATGACTGCATGCATGACAAATTTTTCATATGACCATACCCGTGACTGCCCCAATGTTCTAGTTTAACTTCATTTTTACCCTATAGTATCACTTGAAATCATATAATATGCACATGTATTGTAGTAAAATGGGCATTGACTCATGGTATTAATGATTGTTCATGTATTATCCTTTGATACCTTGAATGCAAGTTTTGAAAACTTACCTTTGTTTAGATACCACTATCTCATGTTCATGCTATAACACTTCTTTATGAATTTCATTTGTAGTTGTACCAAATGAATTTGAACTAAAAACATGTGTCTAGTAACCTAATCACTCAGTTAATATATGAAAATGTAACTTTTGATGTGCTATATCTATCAATGCATCATTGCTCTGTCCATATTTAAATCTATAACCTATCAGAAGTCTCTATTCTCACTTTACTTGGTCGGTCTGTTACCATTGATTTGATCCTTTTCCATGTTGGACCTCATGTCTTTGTAGCACATCATAACTTCATATCTCTATGTTGGTTTTCCTTGATTTCACTAGCTTTTATATATTCTGGTGATTATATTATCTTGTTGATTTATCCTTAGGCTCTTTGACTATTCACTTATAGAATGATGTTTTGATGAGAAAAGACTCTGATGTTTTTGATTTCTCCTTAGGCTCTAAAGTTTCTAAAATATTTTATGCTTTAACCCTCTTTGCAAATATAAAGTTTCCTTTAGTGTATATGACAAAATATCATTTGTGGCATTGTATTCACTATAGATGTGTAAATGAAAAAAACCATGCATTAGATGAGTATCATGATTGGATTGGACTTGAATATAAAAAATAAAGGCTATGACCCCTAAATTGGTAGAAATTATCAGTTTTGACATAAAACTAAAATTAGTTGCAGACATCAGTGAGGCTTCTCACTTCATGGAAACTTCCCTTAAATTCAAAATCTGCTCTCTCTTAACTTCAACTGAAACGTACATTCCTAGTACAGATTTTAAAAATGAAGTTTTGGGACATCTTACTATAAGAATGGTGCTGGGTAGAGAGCATTATATGGTATGTCATGCATGCTTATTAGCTATCAATGATCATTTAGAAGTCCATATTTTTGGTATTGTTGTCCCTTTTGAATGTATGAATTTATGCTTATGCTCAAACTCATAATTGTTAGGATTAACAAGGCATAAATAAAAATTACATGCAAATATAACCAATATCATAAAAAAATAAACCACATAGAAGAGAACACAAGACACAAAGATTTAACATGGTTCACCCAATCCCTGGGCTATGTCCACCAACAGCGAGTCCAATATTTTATTATCCAGTGATTACAACCTGATTACAATCTGTAATCCCTTATAGCTCAATTCTGTTGCAAGTACTAAAATCATAGATCATAATGAAATCCCTAACCCTAAGTTAATATAACAAGGCTTATGTCGGTTAACAAGTTAACCCTAAAATACTTGATGAGTCAACCTAAGAAAAGGCTTGACGAGTCAACCTAGGGAAATGTTTGATGTGTCAACTCAAAAACACTTGACGAGTTAACCCCACGATGAATGAAAAGTGTACAGTACTTTCTTGGATAGTACTTTCCTGATTAGTTACCACAAGCTAACAATAATTTAATGATCTTCTTTGATACAGATAAAGCTAGGCTCCATTAAGCTAGCAAATAGATACATGAGATGAATATCTATAGAGCTGGAGTCAATGGGAAACTCAGAAAGGGAGCCTGCACATGAATTCTTGCTACTTCAGGGTGTGCATTTTTCTTTCAGAACTCATCAGGTAAATATTCACTTCATGTGACATGTGGATAAATGGCCTCAATTGTTATTATATTTCTTTGAGTAATTTTTTCTTTTTCCATTTATTTGTCTCCCATATTTGTTGTTTGCAGGAGGGTTTGATGTAGAAACCATGTGTGCTTTGAGGAACTACGTCGTCTTGTTCATATTGATGATAAAGAGTCACAAGATCTAAATTATTCCAGTTTCTCAGCTTAGTATCATTGCCAAGTAAATACCTTATTTTTATGGAGGCATAATGATAGGTGCAATAAACTATGTAATGGTACCTTGAATGTGAAAAAATAAATTCCACCTCGAGTTAAGTTGGTTGGTTTGCTGATGTGCCATTTGAGGTTATTGAGGCCAATGCACTGTGAATGAACTATTTTTAATTCACGACCATAATTTGTAATTCTAAAAATATTGACAATAAGATTTTGGATATATTGTTCCCTAGGTACCTTAAGTGTATTGGGCCATCCTCTTCCATCTCCAAATATTTGAATATTTATAATTAATTCAATCAAATGACATTAAAGACTTGGTTAGCTCTTGTTTCAGTTAAATTGATGATTATTTTTCATTCAAACATAGTTTTTCATAATTCCAAATGTTGAAGTCCCTTATCTTCCCAAATCAAGTGCCCGCAATGATAAGTTTTTTGTATTTTTGCCTATCACAATTTTAGCCTAGTGGACAATATTTGAAAGTAGTTTGTCTCCAGATTTTGGAAGCAGTGTGAGCTGTATGATTCTCTTTTTATCAATTTGATAAATCTCAACAAGGTGATTGATTCTTTTAATAAGGAATATTGTGTTTGTTTCTATATGTAGTTATGCAGAACTAAATTTCATAAGATATTTTTGCTAAGGTCCTAGTCAATGTTTTTTCTAACAACATTAGATGACTTGAACATATGTCCTCTTAACAATTCTATGCATATTGATTTTAATATATGGCAATTCCATGAATTCTAAGGGCCCAATTCATCCAACAACTTGATTCCACATAGTTTTTGTCTGCTGCTGCAATCGAGTTCAACTTGTCTGGTTGAATACATACAAAATATTCAACCTAGGGCATCATTGTTCAAAAAGAAAACTAACCTTCCCAACTCTGAGCTTTTGAACTCTTATAAAGAATTTCCTTAACTCACCTTTCACACAGTGGCATTAAATCCCAATGGTGAAAATGTGAGTTAGGGCCACATCTTCCAACAAAGATTGTTTGCATGCCAAGCACTGTACATGAACAGTCAATAAAAGGACTAAAATTATTTGATTTTAAGACTTCAAAACAATATAATTAGTACATGGAATGATCAAAACTTATAATACCAATTAATGAATGCTTTTCCTATCAATGTTGCATTGAATAGAGAGTTTAATTATATAAACACTAGACTATGTCTTCATAAGCATAAAAGTGACTATTTGTAAATAATTAAAAGTTTTTTGCTTGGTAGTTCATTACATTGTCTTCTTCGACCATACACACCTCCACACAAGAAGGACTAAAACCAAACCATAGGATGGTCTAGGAATTTAGAAGACATCCTTTATTACAAAAAAAAATGAAATATAGAACTCAAGTCCGAAAGCAAAACTAAATGGCCTAGGTGCCCTGCACCAATACACCCCCCATGTAAGTCAATATTCTAAAGTCCTTGAATCCAAGAAAATGTAATCAATAACACCAAATATATCACTTAGAAGTCTTGTGAAGAGTCTTGGTGAGTTTAAGCCTTTTGAAGAACTTTAGAAATATTGAATACATCATTGCTTGCCAACTATTTGACAGAGCCTAGGAAATCATTGGTTCTTTAAGACAAAGATTGTTTGCATGCAAAGCACTGTACAAGAATAGTCAATAAAAGGACTAAAATTATTTGATTTTAAGACTTCAAAATAATATAATTAGTACATGGAATGATCAAAACTTATAATACTAATCAATGAATTCATTTCCTATCAATGTTGCATTGAATAGAGAGTTTAATAATTTAAACACCAAACTGTGTCTTCACGAGCAAAGAAGTGATTGTTTGTAAAGAATTAAAATTTTATTTCTTGGTAGTTCATTACATTGTCTTCTTTGACCATACACACCTCCCCACAACTTATAAGACTCCTGTCCCATAAAACTCATGTACAAAACTGACCAAAATCCCCTTACAAACTGATTTTCAATTTCTTCTTAACCTGCACAGTCAGTTATATGACTGTTACAGTTAGTTATTCATTTGCATTGTTGTCTAGTTGACAACTAGTTGTCAACTTAGACCACTTTAATCTTTCTTACATCATCTTTAAATTTTCAAAAGGTTTTAGGTTCCTATCCTAATCCCATAAACTCCCTAAACCACTACTAAACCCTCATTTAGCCCTTTAGGCCATGATTGCATAAAAATGCAATTTTTAAAAAATCTTTTTGGCATCTTTGCACTTTGAAGTGTAATTACATGATAATAATGGCATCAATGGACATATAACAAACTTAGATATACCTATAGGTCCTTGACCCTTACATAAATCCTTGGATCACTCAAGTGACCCCATAAATCTATACCATGTCATAAATCTCCCATTTTGACATAGGATAAAAACATAGTGATATAAGATACATCTATTTTGTGTATAACCTGAAGTCATTGTATTCCATGAGAGTGCATCTTTTGAGATTTTTTTTTTAATGTTTCAAGGGACCAGTAGTTCTACAATTAAATCATCATAACTTTCCTATTACTTAACCATCACACATGGCATGAACTATCTTCAAACTGACAATACGTTGCATGTGTAGTATAAAACTATTAGTAATTGGTAGATTAAATGCAGATAATTACTAATAGATTAAGCATATTATTACTAATTGATTAAGCATATTATTGCTATGCTTAATTTGATAATATTGTTGGATACAATTGTCTGAAGGAGATTGTTGGAATGATTATGTGTTGTCTTTGATGTCACACAGATGCCATATCAATTGTCAGCTTAGTCAGTCAGCAAAGCAGTTACCAGTGTCTACCGAGCTCAGTTGGTTAGCAAAGCAGTTACCAGTGTCTACCAAGCTCAGTCGATCAGCAAAGTAGTTACCAGTGTTTACCGAGACCTCTCAGGTGTCAAAAGAAAAGTATGGCAGAAAATAGTGTTAATCGAGCTTCCTCGGTTATCGAAGGAAAGTTAGTGTCTACCGAGTTCACTCAATCTCCAAAGGATGTTGAAGAATTCATAGTACTTACCGAGTTCTCTCGGTCACCAAAGGAAATCTTCTTTGGATTAATGTTTACCGAGCAAGGTCGGCCCAGTAAAGGATTTTGTCAATTTGAGAAATAAAGTTGGTTTATTCCAGCCGACTGTTGAAATGATTAGTAATGTTTGTAATAATTATTAGTGTCAACTTGACAATCCGAATGGTATATATATAGAAGGTCAAGTTGTGAATTAAGAAGAAGTAAGAAAGAAGAAAGAGAAGAATAGTATGAGAGAATTTTGAAGGATGGTTAGATATCCTTGAAGAGCAGGAGAGATATATTTGATCGGGAAGGATCTAGTGAAGTAGAACAAAGATCTATAATCAACAATTCAGTTGTGTCACTATTCAGGTCACTTCATTGTTACTTTCTTACCATTGTAGCAGTGATTTCAAAATCTCCTAACCAAGTTGGTTTAACAGCCATTTTGTAAATCCTCTAACAAGGTGATAGTTCTATTGAATTGTTTCAAGACCTCTTACAAGGCCACTCCTAGCAGGGTGATTAAATCCTCTAACAAGGTCACACCTAACAGTGTGTTTTGTAACCTTTTACTGGGTTGGCTCCTAACAGGGCATCACTTCAGAAGAGTGAAAATCAGTAACTAGTTACATTGGTGGTTTTTCCCATATTGGGTTTCCACGTTAAATTTGGTGTCTCTTGTGTTCATGGTATTTTCTTTATTCATGCATGTTAATCACTGATGAATGCTTAAGAACAGTTATAATTAACACTCTCTGCAATTACCGAGTTTCAACATTTCACTGTATGTCACAGTAAATAATTTAACAGGACATCGAAGGGATCAGTGGTAATATTTTATGGTTAACTGATTCACCCCCCCTCTCAGTTACTACATCTATATTTCCAACAAATATATATATATATATATAATTAAATTAAATTTGCTGTCGCTTTTTCTAATGTCAAGAGAATATACTTATCAACTAGAATGCTATATACTCAATGACTATTCTGACCACCCCTCGTCACAATTTTGACCAACATTGTTTTGTCATTTTGACAAGAATTATATACACTTGATGACTATTCCGACCATAATTCCTTGCAATTTTGACCAACATTGGTCACATAGATGAAAGGTATGGTCAATAATTCTTCCAGGTTGAAGTGATTATTTCGACGATGGGTCCATTGATAATTCAACTGCTATAGACATCGCAATTGTGACGATGGTTTTATATGTCGTATAAGAGATGAAAAAACTTTGACAAAAGTTATGGTCATTTGGTCGACCAATTGGCATCTAAAATTTACTAGTGATTTCCCACAACTTTGGGCACTTAGGAGAGATAGTCAGCTGATACTTCCACAAGGTGTTGAGGG
Organism: Chamaecyparis obtusa; assembly: GCA_027943335.1. Taxonomy (NCBI): domain Eukaryota; kingdom Viridiplantae; phylum Streptophyta; class Pinopsida; order Cupressales; family Cupressaceae; genus Chamaecyparis; species Chamaecyparis obtusa. The sequence continues at coordinate 1,801,758 of BSBK01003854.1, read as the reverse complement.
CTATCTTAGCACTCCATGAGGATTACTTTATACCACCTAGTCCAAACACTCCTCCTAAAATTAGTGGGAAGGACCATTTTGATCCGTTCTTCAAGGTAATTCTTTTGTTGTTACAAATTTCTTGTATGGATTTTTATCCTTATCATATTATTGGTTGAACGTACAATTGATGCTTGTATCATATCATATAGGATTGTGTTGGAGCTATTTATGGAACCTATATGCGAGTCACCATCGATGTCGATATGCAGGGTCAATATTGTGATAAAAAAGGCAACTTGTCATAAAATGCTATGGGTGTGTATTCCTTCGATTATAAGTTTTAGTACTACCTTGCTGGTTGGGAAGGGTCTACTATGGATAGTCATGTTCTAGCTTTAGCTCTATTAAGAGTCGATCCTCTTTTTGTTCCCCCCAGTAAGCCAAATCATAGTTTAATATACTCAAGGGTACAATCAATGTTTCAAGTTTTAACAATCTACTTTATTTACGTAGAAAAATATTTTCTAGTGGATCTTGGATATCCCAAAGCACATAGATTTCTTGGTCATTATCAGTGTACACACTACCACCTGAAGGATTTTTCAAGAGAGAATCCAATAAAATATCGTCAAGAGTTGTTCAACCACCAACACTCCTCTCTTAGAAATGTAATAGAGCGTACATTTTGTATTCTCAAGCAGCATTTTCCAATCATAAGGTATGCCATGTCTTATTCTATCATGATACAAGCCCATATTTTATTAGCATGTTGCATACTACACAACTTCATTATGATAGATAACACAAGGTAGGTTGGGAAGAGGGGCCAAATGCACACCCTAATCCTAATCCTCCTTGCATAGATCATAGATGGAAGAAAATATACAATAATGAGAGAGAGAATGCACAACTAATGATTTATTATTCATGAAATCACCTCATAAATGATAGGTTGTAAGGCCTTCCTAGTTAGAGCCAAATCCATTCAAATTCAATTAAAACATTCCTCCAACATGCGAGGATTCAAAACTTTCTTCTACTCCTATCTCCTAAAACTCCTATCTAAAACTACAACCAGTAACTACATAAATAAAAGAGGCTATAGAAAAAAGTCAGCCTTTAGATCCATCATTAGTAGAAGGAACTACCAGATCTAGGTCTACATGCTTCCCAATGACTGATACCAACATTAACTCTGTGACCATAATTAAATTGACAAGTTGGCCTCAATAGGAAATCAAAATAAACTACTCAGTAAGAAAGGCTAACCAAGCACTAGGAAATAACCAACCAACTCGGTTAAAGAAGGAACTAAGCAACTACCAAGCCAACTCGGTCAAAGAAAGAACTGAGCAACATAGAAAACTCAAACTTGTTTTTGGTGACACATGATTGTCAAGGACCTGAGATGCTCCTACATCAGACACCTAGGGTTTCTAAAATGATTCTCTAAATCATGTAGTAGGTATAACCCAAGCTAAATCCAACTTAGATTGTGAAATCCATGAACTGTCTTCAATCAGTCTATTCTTCCACTTTACAAAGTATTCCATGTATTATTTTCCTTGTGTTTCTACCAATTATTTGTTCCAAAATATGCTCAACTTCTTTTGTCTATTTCTTAGGATAATCATTCGGTACTGCTATGTCTTCATCAGGTTCATGATACTCAAATAGATCTACTATGTTGAATATCAGTGATATATCCATGTCATCAGGTAACTCAATCTGATAAGAATTTCTATTGTCAAATTTCCTCAATATCTTACAAGGGCCAAATTTCTTCATTTTCAATTTCCCATATGTTCTAGTAGGAAATATGCTTTTCTTCAAATGAACCATAACTTCATCCCCAATTGCAAAAGTCTTATGTCTCCTTGATCTATCTGCTCTCTCTTGTAATTTTGATTACTATTCTCCAAATTATGTTTCACTTCTTCATGCAATGTCTTCATGGACTAATCAAACTCTTCTCCTTCAACACTTCTCTTTTCTTTACCAACAATATCTTTCAAATCTGATATAGCTCTCAGTTGTACGCCATTAACAATCTCAAAAGGTGACTTTCCAGTACTCCTATTCATTGAATTATTATATGCAAACTCTTATTGTGCCAACATAGATTCCTAATTACTTGGTTTATCTCCAACTAAACATCTTTAAAGATTACCCAAACTTCTAATTATAACCTCTTTCTATCCATCAGTTTGTGGGTGAAATGTAGAACTATACCTCAACTCAGTGTCCAACTTTTTCCAAAGACTCTTCCAAAAGTATCCAACAAATTTACTGTCTTGGTCAGAGATGATACTCCTCGATAATCCATGCAATCTGAGAACTTCCTTAAAGAAAAGATCTTCTATATGAACTACATCTGATGTCTTTCTACAAGGTATAATATATGCCATCTTAGAAAATCTATCCAAAACAACAAATATAGAATCATTAACTCTCACTATCTTTGGTAAGCCATGAACAAAATCCATACTGATATAAATCCAAGGTTTCTCAGGAACATAAATCGATAAGTACAATCCAGTATTCTAACTCACTCCTTTTGCAACTTGACAAATTCCACAACTTTTCACAAATTTCTAAACATCCTTATACAACTGTGACCAAAATTATTTCTCCTTAAGCAAATTCAATGTCTTGTCAATACCAAAATATCTAGCCAAACCACTACTATGTTTCTCCTTTATCAAATTAGTTCTCATTGATCCCCTCAGTATACACAACTGAATACCTTTAAACACCATACCTTCTTGAATGAAATAGTCTTCCCATTTAGTACTCAGTTGATCTTGAATAGGTGCTCTGCACTTTCTCCATAGCTCAAAAAAATCAGGATCAATTTCATACAAATATTTCATGTCATAAAAACCAAGAACTTAAATTTTCATTTCAATCATCAAAGATCTTCTTCTACCCAATGCATCAACAACTTGGTTAGTGACTCCACTCTTATACTTTATCACAAATGTATAACTCTGCAAATATTCAACCCATTTCATATGTTTCTAATTCAACTTATTCTGACTACCCAAATATTGTAAAGCCTTATGATCAATATACAACACAAATTCACTTGATATCAAATAATGTCTCCATTTCTTCAGGGCTTGAACAATAGCATAGAACTCTTGATCATACACATAATATTTCCTTTTTGCATCATTCAACTTCTCACTAAAGAAAGCAATAGGTTTACCTTCTTGACTCAAAAAAGCTCCAATTGCACTACCACTTGCATCACATTCAACTTGAAATACCTTATTGAAATTAGGTAAATCTATAACAGGTGATTCAACAACCTTTTTTTTCAAAGTCTCAAAAATTTTATCAGCTCCATGTGTCCACTTAAATTCTCTTTTATCTCCTCTCATAGTCTCAGTCATAACATTACAAATTGAACTGAAATTTATAATGAACTTTCGGTAAAAAATTTCTAAACCATGAAATGATCTTACCTCACTAGCATTCTCAAGTGTAGGCCAATTCAAAATAGCTTTAACCTTTTCAAGATCCATTTTCAAACCATCAGTTGAAATCACAAATCCCAAATACACAATCTCTTCTTTCATGAAAGAACACTTTTTTAGATTAATCAACAACTTTTCTTCTTTCAATCTCTGCAATACTTGTCTAACATGCAACAAATTCTCTTCTTTGGTCTTATTGAATATCAAAATATCATCTAGGTATAGAATCACAAATTTACCCAAAAATTTCCTCAAAACTTCATTCATCAATCTCATAAAAGTACTCGGTGCATTAGTTAAACCAAAATGCATAACCAACCACTCATACAGACCTTCTCTTGTCTTAAAATAAGTCTTCTACTCATCACCTTCTCTAATTTTGATATGACGATATCCACTTTTCAAATCAATTTTGGTAAAATACTTTGCTCCAGTCAAACTATCCATTATGTCATCCATTCTTGGTATAGGAAACCTATATTTCACTGTTATCTTGTTGATTGCTCTGAAATCAATACACATTCACTATTCTCCATTCTTCTTAGGTGCCAATATAGATGGTACTGCACAAGGAGTCAAACTTTCTTGGATCAAACCTTTCTGTAACAACTCTTGGATTTGTTGATTCAATTCCTGATTCTTGGTAGGTGTCAACCGATGTGGTGCCTTATTTGATAAACTAGCTCCATAGATAAGATCGATACACTGATAAATGCTTCTCTTCAGTGGAAAACCATCAGGTACATTATCAAAAATGATCTCTTCATACTCAGTGAGTATCTTATGAGTATCTTCAGGTATATTATCCACTATTTTTTGACTTGATTTGTTAGGAATCACAATAAAACACACATCATTCTTCTTCAAATCCTTAACAAACTTTCTTCCTTCCACCAAAAAAACTTTCATAGATGTACAAACACTACTAACAAGTTCTTCAATCAAAGGTAACAAGATTTTATTTCTTCCATCAGCCTAAATAGTATATTTATGTAATCTACCATCATATATAACATGTCTATCATATTGACAAGGTGTACCCAACAAAATATGACAAAAATCCATAGGCATGATATCACATTACACCTTATCATAGTACTTTCTAATTTTCAAATTCACATAACATTGTTCACTTATCAATAGTGTATGCTCATCCTTGATCCATGAAATCTGATAGGGCTTCAGGTGTTTCAACCTTTCCAACTACAACTTTGTAACCATTTCCTCAAATGCCAACTTCTTTGAGCTTCCACTATCAATGATTACCTTCCATAATTCATCAGAAACTCTACATCTAGTCTTAAAGAAAAATTTCCTTACTGGATCTTCTTTATTACATTCACTCCAAAGTACTCTCTTGACCATCAAGTTCTTTTCTTTCTGATGCAGGAGCATCCTGGGTGTAAGAGCAATCTTGCATCACCCAAAAATATTTATGTTTTTATATTCAATAAGGGTTATTTTGTGCAGAGCTGCTATTTATAGAAAGTTACTATTTTTGGTAATTTTTGTATGTGCTCAGAATGATCTGATTTCTTTCTTGGAGGTTCATGTTGGTCATATAAGTCTGCCAGTAAAGTTTCATTGCCAGATCAAGTGTATATTGGAAGATATTGAAGATTTTCGGTATTGGCAGCAGGGTATAGAAACTTTGAACTCAGTTTTGAAGGCTTTAGAGGTCCCGGATGAGGTCAAAAATTTGGGGGATAGGCGCTTGCGCCAATCAAGCTTGTAGAGCACTTCGTGGCATTTCCGAAATGGGGTTATAATAGCCGAGCGGGTCAACGGGTGATGACTTATGGTCTTCGAAAGTTGGGTCACCTGAAATGGCGAAAAATAATTTTCTTCAAAATTTCTGTTCGGGTTTCAAAGGTTATCTTGAGCCGACTATGATGTAATAAAATGTAAAATAAAATAATTCTAAGTTTGGTCGGCCTTATTGGCTAAAATTTTGGAACCTTCCCAGGCGGTGGAAAATTGCCTATATAAGGAAGGCTGTATTATTGTCTTAGACAGTTCAGAATAGTTCTGGGTAGTAGATCTGGGTAATAATTTGAGGCTTTGTCCTACAGAATATTGTAAGGGAATGCCCATGTGGCTTTGCATATTGTAATTCTGAAAGTTTGTAATTCCACATTTGTGGAGATAATAAGAAGCCAATTTTTTGTTCTTGCATGTTGTTGTGGTTTCTCTATTTCTGTTATGTGTTTGTGGTATTAAGAGGAGCACCCTTCATCAAGTGGTATCAGAGCAGGAGTTCTTGAGTGTGTTAACAGATCGCTGACTATGAGGCAGTTTGCACCAGGACTGTGGTTAGGGTTTCAGCGCGCATCGCAAAAATGCCTCCACGAAGAGAACGTGGCGGAAGAGCTGGTGCTGTGACACCTGAGGTTAGAGAGCTGCAGAGATAAGTGCGAGCATTGCAAGAAGAGATTCGCAGAGGAATGAATCTTAATGTCAGAGATGAAAGTGAGGATGAAGCCGAAGAAGAATATCAAGAAGGAGAAGCTGAAATTGTGAACCAGGAGGAAGAAAGACTTTTTCGGACGATTTCCAAGATTGGGAAAAGACCTAAGATTGAGGTTCCTACATTTTCTGAAAATCTTAACCCAAAGGAATTGATCAACTGGATTAATGAATGTGAAGAATATTTTGAGTATGAAGATGTTGAGGATCCTAATAGGGTCAAATTTGTGAAGGCCAGACTGAAAGGTCATGCGAAGATATGGTGGCAAGAGATTCAGTTGGAGCGAAATAGAATGGGAAAAGATAAAATCACAAGATGGGATCAGATGGTGGAAAAATTGAAGTGATAGTTCATTCCTGTTGATTATGAGCTTGACCTACTGAAGAAAATGCAAAGTTTGAAGCAAGCAGGAAAATCTGTTTAGGAGTATACAGAGGAGTTCTATCGACTCCTCATCAGAACAGGCCATGCCGAAGCTGATAAGGAGAAAGTTGCCTAATACCTTAATGGGTTAAGGCTAAGCATTCAGGAGGAGTTGAATCTGGTTCGAATGAACAGTATTGAGGAGGCATACCAATTTGCCCTAAAAGTAGAGGAAAAGCTAAACAGGAAGTTCGAGAGCAGACAAAATGGAAGAGGTCGCGGTGGATGATCTGGTGGACGGTCATATGGTGGCCGAAATGAAGATCCGAAAAAGAAGGATGAGGCCAGTAGCAGTCAAAATCAGTGAGGAAATAATTCCAATCGCTTCTAGGATCAGAATAATAGAGATCAGAGAGGAAGAGGAAGAGGACAAGGATCTGGAAGAGGTGGCTTCCGTGGAACATGTTTTCACTGTGGAGAAGAAGGTCATAGGGCATTTGAATGTCCTCAGCACCAAGGTAGAATGGACAGGAGAAATGAAGGCCAGGCCAGAGTTGCACATGTAGATGAAGATGCCAGATCATCAAATTCTGAAGATGCTGAAAGAGGAGAAACGTTGATTAACAGAAGAGTCCTGTTGAGTGGTGAGAATGAACCTGAGCAAAGGAGGAGCCTGTTTCACACCAGGTGCAAGTGTGAAGGTAAATGTTGTGACGTGATTATTGATAGTGGAAGCACTGACAATTTGGTGTCAGAAGAGATGGTGACAAAGTTGAAGCTCAAGAGACAGAAACACCCACATCCATATCGGATTGCCTAGGTACAGGATGACCACAAGGTCATGGTCAATGAACAATGCCTAGTGAAGTTCAAGATTGGCGGATACCAAGATGAGGTTTTGTGTGATATCATATCTATGGATGCATGTCATATGTTGTTGGGTAGACTATGGCAGTTTGACAGATGTGCTGTACATGATGGTCGTGCGAATACCTATTCCCTGACAAAGGATGGAGTGCGACATAAGCTAAAACCATTGAAGGAGACTGAAGAAAAGGTATGTGGTAATGCAAGGATAACTTTTGTTGATGGAAGAAATTTCCTAGATGGTATGAGGCATGAGCATGTATGTTTTGCTTTAATTTCAAAAGCTGGTAAAGAGGAAGTAGAAGATGTTCCTGTAGAAGTTGTAGATTTGTTGAATGAGTTTCAGGATATTGTATCCGATAACGTGCCTGATGGATTACCACCAGTTAGGAAGACCAGTCATCAGATGGACTTGATCCCAGGAGCGAGTTTTCTAAATAAGGTAGCACACAGAATGACACCTACAGAAAGTGAGGAGTTGAATAGACAAGTACATGAGTTGTTACAGAAAAGATTGATTCGAGAGAGTCTGAGTCCTTGTGCTGTACCAGCGGTATTAGCACCAAAGAAGAATGGATAATGGAGGATGTGTACAGATTCTAGGGCAATAAACAAGATTACAATTAAGTACAGGTTTCCATTGCCATGAATGGATGATATTATGGATTGTTTGAGTGGAGCTGTGTATTTCTCAAAGATAGATCTGAAGAGTGGATATCACTAGATTCGGATCAGAGAAGGAGATGAATGGAAGACTGCCTTCAAGACAAAGGAAGGACTATATGAGTGGTTAGTCATGCCTTTTGGGCTAACCAATGCGCCGAGCACTTTCATGCGGCTCATGAACGAGGTTCTGAAAGAATTTTTGGGTAAGTTTGTCATTGTTTACCTAGATGATATTTTGATCTTTAGTAAGACATTAGAGGAGCATATGATGCATATTCGTATGGTATTTGAGAAGTTGAGAGAAGAGAAATTGTTGATTAATTTGAAGAAGTGCAATTTTGTGAAGAAAGAGTTAGTGTATTTGGGATTTGTAGTTTCAGCAGAAGGTCTGAAAATGGACCTAGAGAAGGTACAGGCTATTCTTGAATGGCCTACTCCAAGGAATGCTACTGAGGTAAGATCTTTTCATGGTCTAGCTAGCTTTTACAGAAAGTTTATCAGAAATTTTAGCAGTATTTGTGGACCCTTGACTGAAACAATGAGAGGGGATAGAAAAGAATTTAAGTGGACTAATGGGGCAGAAAAGAGTTTTCAATTGTTGAAACAAAAAGTTACAGAACAACCTATTTTAGCACTTCCAGATTTTAATAAGGTGTTTCAAGTAGATTGTGATGCTAGTGGTACTGCAATAGGAGCTGTTATGAGCCAAGAAGGTAAACCTGTTGCTTATTTCAGTGAGAAGTTAAATGATGCCAAGAGGAAATATTCTATTTATGATCAGGAATTTTATGCTATAGTTCAGGCATTAAAGAAGTGGAGACACTATCTACTTCCTAAGGAGTTTGTTTTGTATACTGATCATCAAGCTTTGCAATATTTGAATAGTCAAGGAAAGTTGAATCAGAGGCATTTGAAATGGGTTGAGTTTTTGCAGAGTTATACATTTGTTTTGAAACACAGGAGTGGAAAGTCTAATAGGGTTGCAGATGCTCTTAGCAGAAGGCAACTATTGCTGACAAAAATGCAGATTGAAGTGGTTGGGTTCAAGGAACTCAAGAATTTGTATCCAGAGGATCCTGATTTTGGTGAAGCTTGGAAAGCTTGTACAGAACCTGTTACTCTAGACAGGATGAAATGGTTGGATTTCATCATCCAGGATGATATGCTATTCAGAGGGAGTCAGTTGTGCATTCCATGAAGTTCTATGAGGGAGAATCTCATCAAGGAGAAGCATAGCGGACGATTGGCTGGACATTTTGGTCATGATAAAACCCTTGCTTTGGTTGGTGAGAATTATTATTGGCCACAATTGCAGCAAGATGTGAAGAAGTTTGTACAGAGTTGCAGAGTATGTCAGATAGCGAAAGGAGTGAAGCAGAATACAGGATTGTATCAGCCATTACCCATACCAGAGAAGCTTTGGGAGGATATCAGTATGGACTTTGTTCTTGGTTTACCGAGGACACAGCAGGGACATGATTCAATTCTTGTGGTGGTTGACAGATTTTCAAAGATGGCACATTTCATTCCCTGCAAGAAGACTAATGATGTTGTTCATGTAGTAGAATTGTTTTTCAGAGAAGTGGTGAGACTACATGGTTTGCCAAAGACCATAGTTTCAGATCAAGATACTAAGTTTGTTGGATATTTCTGGCGTACATTGTGGAAGAAGTTGAAGACAGATTTGAAGTTCAGTTCATCACATCACCCACAAACTGATGGACAGACAGAGGTGGTGAACAGGAGTTTGGGAAATTTGCTGAGATGTTTGGTTGGGGATAAGCTAACAGTATGGGATTTGATTTTACCACAAGCAAAATTTGCATACAATAATTCTGTCAATAGGAGCACTGGTAAATCACCATTCCAAATTGTATATTGAAGTAGTCCAAGAAATGCATCTGAATTGAGGAAGATAGATAAAAGAGAAATAAGTAGTGCTGAAGCTGAGGATTTTGCAGAACACTTGAAGAACATCCATGGGGAGGTGAGGAAGCATATTATCAAGATGAACGCATAGTATAAGGCTAAGGCAGATGAGAAAATGAGGTATAAGGAATTTCAAGTTGGTGATGAAGTCATGGTTCATTTGCGAAAGGAGCGGTTTCCAGTTGGTACATATAACAAGCTGAAAATGAAGAAGTTTGGACCATGTAGGATACTGAAGAAACATGATTCAGGAAATGCATATGAGGTAGAATTGCCTACTGAGCTAAATATTTCACCAGTGTTTAACATTTCAGATCTGACAGAGTATCATGAAGGAGGTGTTGAAGATGAGGTCACAACAGCACAGTGGAGTATTCCAGCAACTAGTTCAGACACTAAGGAGATCGAGGATATACTGGACAGTCATGTTGGTAGAAGCACAAGGAACAAGACATATGAAGAATATTTGGTCAAGTGGAAAGGATGACCTATTGAAGATTCATCATGGCTAACAAGGGTGGAGGTTAACCGTCTTGGTTTTCCTCTGCACACCTGAGTCGTGACAAGGTCACTTCTCAAATTACCTCGGGTGTCTGATGCAGGAGCATCCTGGGTGTAAGAGCAATCTTGCATCACCCAAAAATATTTATGTTTTTATATTCAATAAGGGTTATTTTGTGTAGAGCTGCTATTTATGGAAAGTTACTATTTTTGGTAATTTTTGTATATGCTCAGAATGATCTGATTTCTTTCTTGGAGGTTCATGTTGGTCATATAAGTCTGCCAGTAAAGTTTCATTGCCAGATCAAGTGTATATTGGAAGATATTGAAGATTTTCGGTATTGGCAGCAGGGTACAGAAACTTTGAACTCAGTTTTGAAGGCTTTAGAGGTCCCGGATGAGGTCAAAAATTTGGGTGACAGGCACTTGTGCGAGTCAAGCCTGTAGAGCACTTTGTGGCATTTCCAAAATGGGGTTATAATAGCCGAGCGGGTCAACGGGTGATGACTTATGGTCTTTGAAAGTTGGGTCACCTGAAATGGCGAAAAATAATTTTCTTCAAAATTTCTGTTCAGGTTTCAAAGGTTATCTTAAGCTGACTATGATGTAATAAAATGTAAAATAAAATAGTTCTAAGTTTGGTCGGCCTTATTGGCTAAAATTCTGGAACCTTCCCAGGCGGTAGAAAATTGCCTATATAAGGAAGGCTGTATTATTGTCTTAGACAGTTCAGAATAGTTCTATGTAGTAGATCTGGGTAATAATTTGAGGCTTTGTCCTATAGAATATTGTAAGGGAATGCCCATGTGGCTTTGCATATTGTAATTCTGAAAGTTTGTAATTCCACATTTGTGGAGATAATAAGAAGCCAATTTTCTGTTCTTGCATGTTGTTGTGGTTTCTCTATTTCTATTATGTGTTTGTGGTATTAAGAGGAGCACCCTTCATCACTTTCTCTAATTCATTTGGTGAATCTTCTTTCACCAAAGAATTTCTACTACTACCAACCTTCTTACTTGCATGTGTACACTCAAATGATCTATGTCCTTCTTCTCTACAATTGTAACAAGTTCCTCAGAATCCACCTTTGCTATAACCACCTCGGTAGTTACTGCCTCTTCCTCTAGCTGAACTTTCACCTTTGCACTCGATGTTGCCTTTATCTAGATTTGTTTTGTCTTGATCAGATCTATTATTTTCACTATAAGATCTACCTCTTCCTCTAGGGAATCTACCACCTATTCCTCTTTGTCTTTTCTCATGTCTTTTGTTCAATTTCTCCCTAGCTTTCAGGGAAAACTGATAAGCTTCCTCAATGCTTTCCAACTTAACCAAAATAATTTCTTCTTGGATAGAAACTCTCAACCCATTCAGGTACCTAGCAAATATTTCCACTTCATCTTCATCATGGCCAGATATGATATCTAATCTATAGAATTCGTCACTATAATCTTTTACTGAGCAATCTTTCTGACTCAAACTTTGCATTTGCCTAACTAGGTTAATATGATAATCACAAGGTAAGAACTTTCCTTTCAACTTATTTACCATCTTATTCCATACCTTGATTTTATCTTTGAATTTCTTTTTTTTGTCCAATTGCAAGTCCTCCCACCACAAGGATTCATGACTCTTCAACTTTGTGCTTGCAATCTTCACCTTCTTTTCCTCAGGGAAATTTTCATACTCAAATTACTTCTCCATCTCAGCGATCCAATCCATCAATTTATCTGAATCTAGCTTTCCACTGTACTTAGGAGGATTGAAATGTGGTGTATACTTTATATTTGTCAAAGCTTTCAACAATCTTTCCTCACCTTGATCCATCACAGATGCAGGTTCCACATCATCTTGTTCCTCTTCAATTTCCTCATCACTAACATCTTCAAGATGTCTTCCTCGACACTGGGCTATCTCAACAGCTTCTAACCTAGCAACAATCTGCCTTAACATATCTGCCAATCCTAGATCTTCATCTCATCTCCCATGAACCATCTTGAAACCCTCTGCAATTGTAGGTCAGATCGCAATCTGCTACCCCACAACCTATATCAACTAGGGTTTAACAAGAAGGAACCATCAAACCTAGATTCACAAATCTAGATCCATATGTCAACCTTCTCTCTAATACCACCTGATGCAAGGTAGGTTGGGAAGAGGGGCCAAATGCACACCGTAATCCTAATCCTCCTTACAGAGATCACACATGGAAGAAAATACACAACAATGAGAGAGATAATGCACAACTAATCATTTATTATTCATGAAATCACGTCATACATGTCGGGCTATAAGGCCTTCCTAGTTAGGGCCAAATACATTCAAATTCAATTACGATAGTCCTCCAACATGCAAGGATTCAGAACTATCTTCTACTCCTATCTCCTAAAACTCCTATCTAAAACTACAACCAACAACTACATAAATACAAAAGGCTACCGAAACAAGTCAGCCTTCAGATCCATCATTAGCGGAAGGAACAACTAGATCTAGGTCCACATGCTTCCTAATGATCAATACCAACATTAACTCCATGACCACAATTAAATGCACAAGTCGGCCTCAACAGGAAATCAAAATAAGCTACTTGGTAAGCAAGGTTAATCGAGCACCAGGAAATAACCGACCAACTCTGTTAAAGAAGGAATTGAGAAACTACTGAACCAACTCGGTCAAAGATGGAACTGAGAAACACATAAAACTCAAACTTGTTTTTGGTGACACAGGATTTCCAAGGACCCGAGATGCTCTTGCATCAATAGAGGATGACATTCCATCAGAAATTGGTACCGAAGAGGAAGATGATCATGATGGGATAGATGTCCCAATGCTTGAGACATATGGGTTGTCTTAGCATTATAGAGACCAGTAGACACAGTTTCGAGATGATATAGCAAGTAGAATGTGGGAAGACTATAGATCCCAAGAATAGTTGTTCTTTTATGGGTCAATGTGTTTTCTTTGAGTAATTAGATGTATGAAGATACTTTGATAAACATGATGGCTTCCTTTTTCTTTTGTTTGTATTTGGAAGTATTGAAATTTTATGGGTCAATGTGTTTTATTTGAGTAAACTGATGTAGGAAGACACTTTTATATACATGATGGTTTCCTTTTTCTTTTGTTTGTATCTAGAAGTATTGGACATGTTTTTTTATTTTCTATATTATACCAATGTATACAGATACAATGATACATTGATATGTCCATAAATATATTCCATGTGATATGTTTATACCATTAACAAAAATATGTTTACCATTAACAACAATATGTACATTGTGAACAATTGATCTTGACCATGGCATACACACAAATAATGATGAGCATGGAAGAAACCCGTAACATGAGCCAGATATCTTCTTCCTCAAAGAAGATAATGTGGACAAAAGAGATGGAACACAAGTTTCTAGACTTGCTCCTTGAGAAAGTACAACTTGGAGGAAAAGGTGATGGGGGATTCAAAAAAGAAGTATGGACCACAATTGAGAGGAGGTTCAATGCGGATATGCACCTCAATCTAACAAAGGATAATTTCAAAAACAAGCTGAAAACATGGAGGCTTTCATATAGAGTGATCAAAGATTTGAGAAATACAAGTGGTTTCACTTGGAATAAGGCAACTCAATGCATGGATGTTGAGGATAGTGTGTGGGATGAGCTTCCGAAGGTAGGGCGGTCTCTCTACTATTTTGATAGGAATAATATTGCCTTCTTATAAAGTTAATAATCAAAGATAAAGAACCTAATCCATTTATTTATGCCAACATGCAGAGAAGAGAATTAAAAAATTCCAAAGTGTATAAGAGGCAGCCCTTCCAATACTTCAATGAATTGGGTGTAATTGTGGGTAATGACATTGTTGAAGGTAATGCAACTACAATGTTCCATGAGATTGAAGAAGGGAACCCTATGGAAGAGGCATTCAATGTGCATGATGAAGAGGATATTGGTTTCAATATATATCTTGGCTGTGCTGTTGATTTGGATGAAGACCTTAATCATTCCAATCAATCCACTACAACTGCAAGTGGTAGAGGAACTCCTAAATCATCATCATCAAGGATAGGAAAGAGGAGGAAGGAAAGTATGGCCACTTCCTTGGATGTCATCTGTAAAATAATCAAGAAAATAAAAGATTGCCTCAACAATGTTCACCTTCACAAAATGGATAAATTTGATGATGATAATGCTTTGATTAGCACATATACCACTCTCAAATCCATCCCTAAATTGAGTCAAGGTGTTTTCCTAAGGGTATACAACAGCTTCATGGTTCAATGTGAAAGAGCCAAAGGGTTCTTGTTGATGAATGAGGAGGAGAGAGTGGAGTGGATTGCAATAACATTTGGTGGATTGTAGTTATTTTCTATCACTTTCAAGACTTCAAACTTTATCATAGTTCATTCACATACGCTGATACAACTATGTTTTGGTTGATGATTTTTATGTTAATACTTAGTTTTTGTTACTGACTAGGGACTTCATTGTTTATTTAAATTTAATTATTAAATTAACAATAAGTATGAACAAATTAATTTTGTAGACATGGTTATATTAGTCTGTGATTCTTGGTTGTTGTCTATCATTCTCTATTATCATATGATAGATTATTTCCAAATGTGGGATATGTGCATGGTATTTATTGCATCAGGGTCTTCATGGATGCCTACTCTACAAATGTTTAAAGTTATTTTTCATAGTGATTCAAATGTCTTCTTGTAATGCAGTATGATGTTCATCAAGATTGACCTTAGATTAATCATTTTTCCATACATGGCTACTGTTGCAATTTATAATAGTTATGTATTCTACCACTGCTTAAGTTAGCTGACCAGTCACTTAATTAGTTAATAATACACATGTATTTAGGGCTATTATCAGATGTCAGACAAGTGACTGACATTCAAATAGAACAATCCAGAAGTTGCTCAGATTTCAAAAAATATTATAGTTTCATGTATGTTTTTTGAGCTAATCTGAATAAAAATTATATTAGGAATAATAATATACCTGGTAACCTTATATTCTACTTCATTCCATGGCCACAAAATGCAAAAATAACATTTTTCTTAACTAGAGTTGGGTTAGTAGAATTCTATTACAGTCAGTCTCCTCCAAAGATGAGATACTTTACAAGAATTCTTCTACAGTTGAAACTACAGTTGAATTATATTTCTGTATTATTGGGTTACTTCATGAGCTCTCTATTGGTCTCCCTCACTATATATTGTTATCTAATTTCAAATAAACCACCTAAATATATTAGAAAGTATACCTTGTTATCTAAGCTCACCTAAAGATGACAAAATAGGACACCCATAAATTATGATGACAAAGAACAACAAAATGATAATGTACATGCACTTCAACATTTCTTGAATGAATATGCACCTCATATATTTGTTAGGTTATTTGGGTTGGCTTGGGATATATGATTTAAAGACAATCTAGTTCACTTTCCATGATCTTAACCTTTTGATTTGACCTATAAGTTTTTTTCTCTATCAATAAAACCACATGTTTTTATGATAAAGTTTGATTCAGAGAATAAAATACCTTTTCAAATTAATCTAGGGATAGTTCAACAACCTTGGATGATCAAGGCTAATACAAAAAGGGGAAATCATTTGATCTAAAAGAAGTGTGACTTGAATTGAAATGGTTGGAATATTGAGTTTAGTAACTAGTTTCAAAGGTCATGGAATTTGGATTTACACCTACCAATTGCATTTTCCTGAAAGTTTCTATAAAGAATTTTTAACAAATCCATATTTTGCATATCGTGCAACCACTTGAAAAGTATTTCTTCTCGCATTATTTGTTAGTAGACATCCTTTTTCCAAAATTGGCACATGGGGGGGGGGGGGCATTCATGTGGGAATTATATCTAATGTCTGCAAAGGAGTTGGATGTTCTAATGATTCGATGTTGGTGTGTTCCCAGTAAGGTGTTCATATGATGTTTTCCCTGCTACAAGGAAATGCTTATGGGCTACATTCAACTATCATGAGATGGCTGCATTAGTATTTGTAAAAATCATGCTAATTCTAATTCATTTTAGAGTGTGGCTCTTTACATTCCTGTGAGAGGTGATATTGAAAGAGTTTTGATAATGTGAAGAATCTTTAGAGAGAGACCCTATGATGGTAAAGAATTGTTGCAATAGTAGACAACACCTAAATCTAAATTATTTAAAAATTGCAAGAATTTTTAGTAAACACAGAAAAAAGGGTATATTGATGCATGAAAATTAATTTTTATTTGCATAAAATTGCAAACAATTTTCTCTATTAACATAGAAAAAAATATTAGTGAAAAATTTAAAGTTGCATACATATCTAGCAAAGCAACTGATTTTTTTTAGTTTGTGTCAAACCATGTCCACTATTTTTTCAACTGAGATGATATGTTTCATAATACAACAATTTTACATTAATGATTTATAATATGCATGAATTTCTACTAAACATGGTAAGAAATTGGGATATACCAATGTACAAAAATGCTGCAAAAATGGCACAAATATTTCAACTTAGATGATTGAAAATTCCAAGAAAGTGAAATTGCACTCCATATATAGTCCAAACAACAACGTTTTATGTAAATCATTTTTAATTTGCATGAGCTTAACTAGAAGAGCTTAACAAGAGTAAAATACTTTTGACATACAAGTAAAAAGGAATATGGAATTAATTGCTAAGAAAAGATAGTCAATTTTTTAGCCTTGGATGGGCTTGGAGTAGGCATACAGCCTACTACTTGGATAGGCTTGGGGTAGGCATACAAACTAGTACATGGATAGGCATGGATAGGGAGTCCCTATCTAGTACAATAATCCTTGCAAATAAGGATGCTCTCCTTAGAAACCTAATATCTTCCAAGAACTTCAAACATTGACTCTCACATCAAGATTATAAATTGCAACAGTAGACATTTATGGAATAATGATCAATCTAAGGTCAATCTTGATGAACATCATACTGCATTACAAGCAGACATTTAAATGACTTATTCGATGATTGTTGACTCAAGTTCCAGAAGAATAAAACAAGAGTAAACATGTTTTAGTAGTACTGTGAAAGGAGTTAAAGGGGGGTTCAGTCTCTTACAATTTTTGATGACTTACATGGACTTGAGTCAACAATCATCGAATAAGTGATTTAAATGTATGCTTGTAATGCAATATGATGTTCATCAAGATTATAAATTGCAACAATAGCCATGTATGGAATAATGATCAATATGAGGTCAATCTTGATGAACATCATACTGCATTACAAGCATACATTTAAATCACTTATTAGATGATTGTTGACTCAAGTCCATATGTACTTTTATGAATGTGTCTAGACTTGAATAAGTATCATGAAAAATAGCTAACCAGTTGATTTGAGATCACAAAAATTGATGATTTACCTAATCAGAATCTATATTGAAATTTACAATAATTTTTTGCATAACTATAACTACACAACACTTGTAAATATTTCATTCTCTTAGAGAACTTACATCCATTTGGGCATTCCAAAAATTACTAGTACAATTTAGTAAGCATACAGAATCTAAAAGAAAAACTCATGCATTTTTACATCTTGAACATTCGAAATTAAACAATGGAATGCATCTGAGCCATAGGTTTATTCTCTTGTATAGTGACAGAGATAGAGTCCAACCACTCATTATGCCTATTCATTAGGTCTAAAGTGATAGAAAATGAGACTCTATCTCTATCACTATACTCTTCTCCTATCTCTGTCACTACACTCTTCTCCTATCTAGATATGAAGTAATTACTTTACATGATGTTATGTAAATTGTTACTTCAATAAATGTCTTTGTTATCTACAAATTTAGTATAGTGATAGAGATAGAGTCCAACCACTCATTATGCCTTTTCATTAACTCTGAAGTCACAAAAAATAGGACTCTATCTGTGTCATTATACTCTTGACAAAGATTTTATATTTTAGATTATTATTGTTGGAACAAATAATTGGGGTGATAGAATGATGAAGGGGGACATCAACATGTTTGATATTTTTCTTCAATGAGATCTTGATGAATTTCTCCACAACTTTGGGCAAGTCATTTTTTATATTAGACTAGAGAAATGAAATATCGATGGAGATTTTCCTTTGATAGATATTAATGTTACATTAAATTAAATTATGTTAAATGCATTAATTATTTATTCGAGTAATTTGGAAATTACTTATTCTCTCTTTTAGCTCTTGTGATTTAGTATGACTGTGAAATTTTATAGACATATTCTTGCATTTGTTAGTCTTGTTGCTTTTAACATATTTAAGTGGAATACACCAAGGAGTACCACATGATGAATGCTTAATTTAATGCATTGTTAAGGTGTACTCTCAGAACTGCCCATTTCTAGTTCTTAAGAAGAGATGGTTTTATAAATGTGTTTTGGTAGATGACTGTATTGTTCACAATTCTATCCCATGTTATATGTATATACCCTAACCATCTTTTTATTACTGTTGCATTACAAAATTAAGTGGAATAATTCTACTTTGTTCAATGCTCTATTTCATCTTGAATTTCTTTTGATATTTCATTCATTTTTTAAAACCACATGATACGTACAAAAACAAAAATAGATAGTTCTGAGACTACACATATGCTGATATTAAAAATGTTTGAAATAGCTTCTAGATTCGATTGTATAGATATTTTTGGCATCAACATTTCAGATCAAACTTTGTGATCCTTCATTAGGATGAAAGAGAGAAAAATGATTGAAAGAAAAGTCCATCATTTTTCTCTATTGCAATCATTTTGTTCTCTTTCATCTTGATGATGGATCATAGAGTGTGATCCGAAATGTTGATGCAAAAAAAATGTACACAATCGAATGCAATGAACCATTCGATAAAAAAATCTAATGTACACAAGTGTGTAAGACTCCACATATGCTGATAACAAATGAACTATCTGATGATTTTTTACTATTCATGTTTGGAAGCGATCAATATTTATGATGGTACTCCTTGGTGTATTCCATTTAAAAAAAAACAAGTTTTAGTTTCTCTATCGTGTTTAGTTTGTAGATGCAGGATTGACCATCTAAAAATATGAACAGTAATGGGAAGACTGAGTGGGATGTGAGATGGTTTCTCGCTGAATGTGGGGCATAAGGGCATAGAATGTGGATTTTCTTGCATTTTGTTATTTAACGGTGTGATTTCATACCACCATTCAGTTCATGGATATTGTTCTTCCCCATCTTCTAGTTGATGTTATAGATGTTTCATTGTATTTTTTTTATAAATTCATAATATCAACATAAATGAAACTTTTTCATTTTGTACTGATAGAAAATAGTCATGTTGTTATCTGTCTCCAATACTAAGTTTGGTTGCTTCAATAGTATGAATGAACAAAAAATTGTTTGATACAATGGTGATGGCTATGATAAATGTCCCTATGTGTGACTATGGTGATGGAGTGCACTGCATGTTGAGGATGTCACACATAGGAACTAATCCATAGCGTAAATTTTGGACTTGCATAAATAAGAAAAAGGTTGTTAATTGCACAATATTTCAATGTTTACAAAGAGTAAATACTAGTCATTATAGCAATCCTAACTTAGATTTATATTGTAGGGTGGTGATGGATGTGACTAATTTCGGTGGGCCAATGACACCCCATCTCTGTCTACATCATTTGCACCTTCTACACATATACCCATTGAGTGCAAGTCTTGCAAGCCGCTCGAGACAACTATTGCAAAAGCAGAGGCTACCTATAAAGTTGATGTCATGTTTCTAGGATATTTTCTTTGTGCAACAATCGTACTACTTTGTTGGGTCATTATGAAAAAATAGTTATATATGTGGACTATAAGACTTATTTATATTTTGATGTGATATCGAGCAATGTAATGATTATTTTCTTATTATAATATTGTTGATGATAATCTATAAAATTATTAAAAAAGTTAAGTTTACTATTCACAATATAACTGAAAAAATATATTTAAATTTTGGTTATGATTTACTATATAAAAATATAAATTAATAAAATAAAATATAAATAAAAAATAGAAAAAATAAATAAAATATTAAATTAAACATTATATAATAATTACAAAAACTTAAATTTTTTCTTGTCAAATTCCAATTCCAATTCCAAATGTAGAACCAATCACATAAATGGATAATGTAATTCCAATTCCAATTTGAAATTGTAGAACCAAACACAGAAATAGAAATTTCTTAGTTCTAATTCTAATTTCAAAAATGGCAACCAAACGAAGAAGATAGATTGCCTAAGTCATCTTCCGGGAAAACCAAACGGTGAAAACTATCTCTTGAATACACAAAACCGGAATTCAAAAACCTTATTTTGAGATAATTAGGTTTTGAATCAAATTCTAATTCCTCAACCAAACAGGGCCTTAGTGATGATGCGAGAATCTCCTTCTAGATCCACATGAGGAATATCTAGATATTTTATCATTAATGTCCCTAATAGAGCTTCTCTAGCTTCGACAATGTTTTTAGTAACAATTGCATTAGTGATATGCGAGAATATTCTTCTAGATGCACATGGGGAAAATCTAGATATTTTATCATTAATTTCCCTTATAGAACTTCTCTAACTTTGACAATGTTATTAGTTCCAATAGCCATATTTTGTGTACACCAAGCCAAAACACGACCCTTCTAATCTTTAGCAGTACACTCTAGAATTGAGGGACATAGATTCCTTTCATAGGAACCATAAAAGTTCACTTTCACCCATCATTCTTTCGATTCCTTCTACTTCCATTACACTTCCCTAGTAGAGGATGGATTAAGACCTATTAACAGGAAAACAAAATTAGTTTTATGTTTTTTTATTAATGATAAAACAGGTTTTGAAGGGACCCGAAACTATTTACAATCAAATTTTGAATGGATTTAGAACCCACAGCCAAAATATTGTCAAAAGAAAGGAAATTGAGATCATTAGACAACCTTGGGATCAAAAGGCTCCCATTGTGTGTGTGAATTTTATACCTAGTTGTAGACACAACACTTCAGTAAAACATTAGAGGTTAGCAAAAACCAAAATCGTGCAATGAAATGGAAACTAAACTAACCAGGTGATTTACTACCTTCTAGTAGGTGCGAGTATGATACTCTTAGATCAGACCGAGACTAGTGACAATGCAACACCTAAACGAAGAATTTGAATGCAAAATATGGAAGACTATGAATGTAGATTAAGCTATAGTTTTGGTATTTTCTGTGCAATAATATAAATGAAAATATGTATGAAGCCAAGCTATATGAATGAAATTGAAATGCAGATTTGATCTAAGAATGCTATTAATGAGTATGAAACTATGAATATGAAACTATGTAAAAGCTAATGATCAACTATGAAAGATCTCACAAATCACCTATCGCAAGTGCTTAATCCTTCAATCGCCAATTTTCCAGAGTAATTGTGCAAATTCGAGTGTTGATGAATAATGAAGAGCTAAGCCTTGTTTTTATAGAAATCCAGGGCTTTGAGGATGCAAGAGAAAAGCCATAAATCACTCTTGATAAACTCAAGTTGATTTTTGAGTTATCAGGAAATTAGGAATAATGAACTCACAAAAATCATGCAAAACCATGCAAGAACAACTTTTTAACTCAAATCAGAAGTTTAGATCAACTTTGAACTCAAAATAGAATGTTGAGTTTCCAAAAGTTAACAATTTGCATTGATTTCCTGATTTTGAGTTTAACTGCTCTTTGAATGTGCACAATTAATTATGAATTAATTAAATAAATAAAGTGATTTATCCTCAACTTAATTGATTTTTGAATTAAAAATAATTGATTTATGGGTAAATCAATTATTAAATCAAACTTTTATTCAAAAACTATATCATTAAATTTGACAATTGGCTTTAATTAATTAAATAGGAATTTAATCAATTAGTCATAAGATTTTTAGATTTATTATCAAAATAAAAATAATATAACTTAGGAATAATTTAATTAAATCCAATTAAATAATTAAGTGGCAGTATTAAATCTAATTAATTAAATATTTAGAATATTCAATTAATCAAACTTTAGGATCAATAAGATTTATTGCCAAATAATAATTAAATTAAAGATAATTAGGATAAATAGGAATATTCAAGGAATATTCCCCGATGCAGAATTTAGGATAATCAATTAGGATTCGATAATGTGTAGATGTGCCTTAGGTTAGGACTTTGATGTCGATTTCATTCGACTTGCAGATGTAGGAGGTTAATGAACCTATAGCCCATTTTTGGGGTATTACATTTTGCCCGTCTTTGAATCACTATGCAAAGCGTAGTGGTTCAAAGAATAGTCTGTGTTTGATATATGTATGAAACTAATTTGATTTGAAAGATTTATCGATTCTGAGATAGAAACCGATTGAAAGATTTGGAAAAAGAGATACCGACCCCAGCTCAGAATGACTAGGAATCGAGATGATGCTATCTATATCAACACTGAACCGGTGATTATGAAGAAGTGTCAAAATGCTTGATTCTAAACCTTATGATTGTGAAGAAGTGAGTGACCGATTCCAGACCTAAATGTCCTTATATGAATCATATTGGTATCACATCCTGAACCCATCAATTATGAAGAACCAAGGAAATAAAACTAATGAACTAATAGTTACAAAAAGCTGATACAATTTACAAGATAGATTAGGATACCAGATTGATATGGATCTCGATGAATTTGATATGCCACAAGAAATGAAAGATTTTCCCCAAGCAATGAGGACTTTTGATGAATCACTAACTAGACATGGTTGTTGTCTTGATCATTGAGGAAAGATTTGATTACAGATTTAGATTTACAAACTTTGAATGATGTGTAATACTATGCCCCCTTCGAGACTAAAATTGAAATCTGACAAGAAAAGTCAGCGTTGAATGGTTTAGAATCATGTTAATTAATTTAAGAAGTGGTTATACAGGTCTGAGAACACATTCTACATCATTTTAGAGGTCTTGAAGACCAAGTTTGACTAGGTTTGACCATGGTTGACCAAGTTGAAATTTTGAATAGTTTAAGGTAAGATAATCAGTTAAGTTGAATTTTGGACTTCTTTGATGATTGAAGGTTGATTATGCAAGCAGTCAGACATCTTGGGTCCAAAAATTTTAAATCGTGATTTTGACATAGTAAACGATCTCAAATTTCAATTTTGATCTTCAAAATAGGTTAAGAATGTCAAAATTAGCTAGGGGTGCAATTTTCATAAAAAACGGAGCACTTTTGAAAATTAGGTCAAAAGCTATATAAAGGCCGGAAGGGTCATTTTCAATTCATTTTCACCATTGACTTTTGAAAACTTTGTGCAGTCCTCTGAGTGAGAAAATGGTAGAAATGAAGGTACCTATGTCTTCTCACCATTTTGAGTGCAGTCAGAGGCATTAGAGACCTTGACAGTATGGACATCCGGTAGGTGGACCTCTGTGCTTCTCTGAAAATTAAATTTTTCTTTGTTTATAGCATTTTTAGCATATTTTTCGTATGTTTTCAATTTTGAATTTTTTCATGCATAGAAAATCATACGACTATCCTTCTGGGCTTGTATGACTTTTCAATTCTAGTTAGGTTGTCGTATCGTTATCCCCCAAGACTCGTATGAGAGGGACCCAAGAGTTGTACGACATTTCATCGGGTCCTTCATAGCTCATACGAGGAGATATACAGTGTCGTATCATCATTGTTTGTTGTATGGTAACATGGGAAAACTCGTATGAGTTTCAATGCCAGTCTACTTTGTTGTTTGGAAAATAGTGAGCCCAAAACTCATTTCTAGATCAAAATTTTGAATTTTCTGATCTTTGAGCTTGATTACAGAGTCCTTGATCTGTCTTCTGAAATAAAAAACTATTCAATTCCTATATTTGTAGCCTATTTTTCAACCAAAGTACTGATAGGATTCCTCATTTCTATGTTGTGTAGGTCACATATCTTGATGTTCATGTACGTATCTCACATCCAGCCACTTAGAGACTCCTTGTTTCCTTGCCTGATCCTATGAGAGTTCATCTTGCTTCATGCGGATTTGAGTATTTGATCCATTTACCTAAGATTAGGGTAAATCATGGACTCTTGATTGCGTTGATAGAGAGATTTCATTCTGAGACCCATACATTCCACCTACTAACTGGGGAGATCACTATGACACCAGAGGATGTATACCATATACTACGCATTCCCTTCCATTCAGGTCAACATCTAGGTTATGTGAGTTTGGGGAACTCTGAGTTACTAGCATTCAAATGTCTATTCGAAGATGATACATAGTTGATTGGTTCTATTTCCTGGGAGACCTTGGTACAGTGCTATGGTCAGACCCATAGATTAGAGTGCATCCTTGCTGGGATGATAGGAGGTATTATCATGTCTGACCATTAGCAGAATGGTCTTCTAATGGGCTAGGCCCCATTGGTTGCACGTCTAGTGGTGACTACTTCCAAGTTAGCCTGGGGTCAGTGTCTTCTAGCCCACATGTTCTCTGAGATGCATGAGGTAGTGTATCAGGAGAGAAAATCTTTTGCTACTGGTGCTTTAGTTTTATAGATCTGGGTGTGGGAGCATATCCTAGTTTAGAGACCAGTGTGTCAGTCATAGAGGCAGCCACAGGAGTCTGTTATATATGTTTATGCTAGATATGTCATACAGGGTCACATGGGCCATCTAGAGTACTAGAGACGGTATCTTGATGACATGACATTTGTACGATGGAGGCCCTATGTAGATATTGAGCCTTGGCCTACTGCATGAGAGTAGTTTAGTTTCTTCTTTCAGAGCTAGGTGTTGATAGGATGATTGTCCTCTATACTAGAGAGATTTATTATTAGCAAGGTGTGGTGACAGTATGGACAAGTGTAGGATGCACCTTAGGATTATGCCACGTATGCTTAGATAGCCCGTGAGCTTAGACTTGGATGGACCTCAAGGATTTCTTATGCCTTGTGTTCACATGATTATAATGGTATTATTGGCAGGGAATGGGAGTACAGACCATAGGTTGTCGATGCTGGAGTGACGGATGGCTTCATATCCTGGCTTGTAGATCATATGATTTACAGGTTCTCTGACCCCACATAGCTGATACCTTACATGGAGGAGGTGATGGATGTTACTGGAGCTCTAATGAGGTAGGGCCCGAGACCCACACAAGTTTCAGTTGTCCACCCGACACCTCTAAGACCAAGAGTGATGACTCCTCCACAGAGACCATCAGGATAGATGAGGCCCCCTCGTCCCACTAGTTCTACAGCAAGTAGGCCTACAGGTTCACAGAGACAAACTAGGGGAGAGGGTAGTACTTTAGGTAGTGTTGGTATTGCTGAGGAGGTACTTGTAGTGGAGCAAGTTATAGGTGGTGATTTTTATCCCTTACATGAGGATACTGATTTTGATCTTGGTGCAGAGGTTAGGCACCGTAAGGTGTAGAGAGTAGAGGCCACAGAGCAGCCTGCTATAGATACTTATATGCCATCTAAAAATGCTGATCCTAATGTTCCACTGACTACATAGGAGATTGTGAGGAGACTCAGATTACAAGTCTAGGACCTGAAGGTTCGCAGTGCTCATTAGGAGGAGAGGTTTCTAGAGGTAGATAGACAGTGTGCTGAGCTTCATGGTGAGGTTCAGAGATTACAAGAAGAGGTTATTCATCAGACCTCCAGATCTTCCTATTCTGTTTCTACATACTACACTACGGTACCACTTGCTCAGAGAGTTCCTTCATATTCTCAGTATATGCGAGCATCAAAGGGAGTGAGAGCACCTCGAGCTGAGGTAGTACCAAATGCACTGCCACCACCTCCACTAGATGGAGAGGATCAAGATGACAGTTGATCTGTCATGATATTCTGATATTTTTTTTGCTCTTTTGATATTGATACTATTCTGACTACTGATAGCTCACATGAGCCCATTCTTTTGTACACTGTGCCAGTAGTGCACCCCTGACTATTTCAAGTTTTATGATATATATGAGATCAAGATTTTTGGTTGTGACTTCATTTTTACTTATCATGTTTTTGATGTATGATGATATCATGTGATGCTTATGCTATGAGTAGAGTAGAATGTATGTTTGGATTCATGCAATGCAATGATTTCTTTCAAATGTATGAATGTGATGCAAGTACACTTGATTATGGAAAGTGTATGTATGGAGATGTATGTAATGCAATAGATGGAATGAATGATTATGAATATGTAATGAAAATGCAACTATACACATGATATGTTTTGCAGGTATTGATGAAGACAAGTACTTAGTTTTATGTCAAAAAGGATGTTTAACCCAAGATTGTGACGACTTGCATTTCTATGAGAAGACCATATGAGATTCAAATCTTCATTTTCAATTTAAGTATAGTTTTTAGAAGGATTGTTTGAAGATTTTCAAGCAATTTGTGAGATCATGCAAAGTGTAAAATGACATGCAATAATGAAATGCAACCTAAGACCTAGGACCTACTCACTGATCATGTGTTGGTCATTTGTCATCATTGAGCTTTTAGGTAACCAGACAAACCAATACAATGCCCACTAGTTATGAAACCATAGACATATGAATATAAATTTGTATGCATAGGAATCAATACAACACCCACTGGTGAGGCAACCATGGACATATGAATATTGATTTTATTTTTAGAATGTTAGATTAGATATAAGCACCCAGGTATAAACGTCGGGATGACCTGAATATCATGTCCATTTTGATATAGCAATGTGTATAAGCATCAAAACATAAACGTCATGATGACCTGAATATGCCTTGTGTTACAAACACATCAAAAAGTCAAGAGATCATTCCAAATCCAGTTTGAATTACCCGTAGTGACCCTTTATCATTCACATCCTTAGGCAAGATCACATTTCACAGTAAGAGAAAGAACTCACTCAAAAAGACAATAGTTAGATCAAACTTCCTTGAATTTTCTAGGTATCAATGGTCGAGGTACTCATGGCCATCCAATTTGAGATAGAGGCTCTTACAGACGGACACCATTTCAATCCAAAATTTCCAAAGTTGTTAGATTTTCACATACAAGCAGAAGACAAAGAAAAGATTATGCCCCCAATCATCACTCTCTAAATCCTATAAAGGACATCATCGAAGAGGTCGAAGGGACACAATATGAAAAAATCTTGATGCGAATTGATAAGCATACAAGGAGATAAAAGAATGTGAAAGCATAGATTAATTTCGGTGTGATGTTTGATTGCGTTGTTGTAGATGCAAAATCCTTTCTGGAGACGAGACAGACAGACTAACTCAAATGAAGCTTCAAAGGACTCTAACTAGATATGACTCATCTAAGATGTAATGGAGGCCATAGGGTATGACATTGATTGCCCCCAAGTGTTAAGCATTGATAGGATACATATGCTTGAGCTGGTTGGTGTACAAACTGACTTTATTGAAAACAAGAATGCGGAAACAAACTAGGAGATATGTACAAACTAAAGCAAGATGGAAAGCTGGGAAAGACCAAGATTGTGTTGATAGATGGATCATTTTGAACAAGTGGCACCTATTTGCCAGGTTTTCACCATCTTGGCAGAGATTCTATTTTTGCTACCAAGGCGCCTGTTTCCACGTTTTCACCAAGGCACTTTTTTTTTCTCATTTTTTTGTATTTTTCATTTTTCAATTTTTTTAGTACTTTTGAATCTTTTGATTTTTTTGTGAATCATCAAGGCACCCATTTGCTAGATTTTCACTAAGATGTTCATTTTTTGAAGACTTTTTCCAATATTTAAGATTTTTTTAGGACATTTTACCATACACTAAATGCCTTAGGCATAGAATTTCTTCAGATGTAGAGCATTGCTTGGTTCTCAAAGTTGTTCTCCTTTAGTTGTTGAGAGTTGATAAGCTCCAGAGCCAAAATTAGTAGTGATAGCAAAGGGACCTAGCCAGTTGGGTTCAAACTTCCCCTTGTGTTCTCTATGTGATTGATTTTTAGGATTCTCTCTCAAGACTAGATCACCAACCTGAAATTCTCTGTGTCTGAATTTCTTGTTGTAACCTCTAGACATTCTCTTCTGATATACTTTGAGATGATCATATGCTACTTGTCTACGCTGATCTAGTAGTTCAAGTTCTTGCAACCTAGACACTCTGTAGTCATCATCAGTTACTAGACCATGCATTCTGATTCTTAGTGATGGGATTTCAACCTCAATAGGCAGCACTGCTTCAGACCCATAAAATAAAAGAGAATGGTGTAGCCCCAGTGGGCATTTTGATACTTGTTCTAAAGGCCTAGAGAGCTGGATTGATCATGAGATGCCAGTCTCTTCCTATTTTATTAACTGTTCAGTGCAATATTTTCAATAGATTCTTGTTAGAAGCCTTTTCTTGTCCATTCCCTTGAGGATAATAGATAGATGACCAATGTTGTGTTTTTTTGAATTTGGCACATAGATCATCTAAGTCTTTGTTCTTAAATTTTCCACCATTAATTGTGATTATAGAATGTGGAATACCATACTAACATATGATGTAGTTCAAGATGAACATAGATATTTTTTTTCTAGTTGCTTGAGTCAAACAGACTGCTTCTACCCATTTTGTGAAATAATCTATAGCTATGATTATATGAGTATGTCCATTAGAAGAATGAGGATGTATGGCTCCTATAAGATCAAATTCCCATTGGTGAAAAGGCCATTGTGTAGTAAAGGGAATTAAATCTCTCCTTGGAGCATGAATTAAGTTACCATGTACTTAGCACTTTTGACAATTCTTAGCAAACTTGATAGACTCTTTCTCCATTTTCGGCCAATAGTACCCAGCCCTAATAAGTTCTCAAGCTAGTGTTAAACCTTTCAAGTGTGACCCCACAAATACCATCTAGACCTCGTTTTTATAGATCATGACCAATGATGACATTTTGAGAGGCATTTCAAATAAGGTATCTCTTTTCATGGTAGTTAAAGGTATCATGAATGATTTGGTCTTTGAGATAGGAGAATAGGTTTTTATATCTAGATGAATCATGACCTACAATAGTGCAAATCATGCGGGTTTCAGGGGAATCATATGCAGGATAAGATAGTGCTTCCACCAGGAACTCATATCTTAGCTCATGTTCAGGATGCTGTAATAAAGTTGATAGCATCACCATTGCATCGACAGCCTTGTTCTCTATTCTAGGTATTTGTTCAGATGTTATAGATATGAAGTATTTCTTTAGATCATCTACCATTCTCTTTTATGGAACAAGCTTTTCATCTTTTGTTTGGTACACATCATTGACTTGATGGATAACTAGTTGCGAGTCTCCATGAATGTGTAACTCTGTCACTCTCCACTCAATTGCTATTTTCATACCATTTAAAAGGGCTTCGTATTAAAAAATATTGTTTTTGCAAGGAAAATTGATGTGAAATGATTTTGGGATTGAGTATTCTTGAGGAGTTATGAACAATATGCTTGCCCCAGATCCATTCTGTGTATAGGAGCTGTCAAAGAATAACTACTATTCTCTAGAAGAAAGATTCATAATAGAGGAATCTGGAAATTCCATTTGCATAGGATTATCATCAAACAAAGGTGCATCTGCTAATTGATCAACAATTACCTATCCTTTGATAGCTTTTCTTTCAACATATTCAATGTCAAATTCACTTAAGAGCATGACCCATTTGGCCAATCTACCCGTCAGGGCAGCTTTTCTCAATAAGTATTTCAATGGATCTATCTTAGCTACCAATTGAGTGGTATGAGATAACATGTAGTGTCTCATTTTCTATGATGCAAAGATCATAGCTAGACAAGCTTTCTCAATCATTGAATAGTTATTCTCGTATGCCACCAATATTCTATTGATATAGTATATAGCTCTTTCTTTCTTGTTCTCATCATGCTATGCTAGAAATGCCCCCAGTGATGTATCTGTAGCAGAGACATATAAGATCAATGGCTTCCCCTATATAGGAGGCATCAAGATAGGAGGATTTGATAGATATTTCTTGATATGGTTGAAGTTGTTCTCACATTCTTCATTCCATGCAAAAGTCACACCTTTATGTAAAGTTTTTGTAAAAGGTTGTGAGATATCCGCTAGCTATGATATGAAACACCTGATAGATTGTACTCTCCCTTGTAATGTTCTCATTTGACTAATGTTCTTCAGGGGTTGCATCTCCATTATAGCATTTACTTTAGCTGGATCAACTTCAATGCCCTTTTTTGAAACTATGTATCCTAAGGGCTTTCTAGAAGTGACACCAAAAGCACACTTCCTAGGATCTAGTCTGAGACTAAATTTTTCCATTATGTCTAG
This sequence comes from Chamaecyparis obtusa, assembly GCA_027943335.1. Classification (NCBI taxonomy): domain Eukaryota; kingdom Viridiplantae; phylum Streptophyta; class Pinopsida; order Cupressales; family Cupressaceae; genus Chamaecyparis; species Chamaecyparis obtusa. The sequence continues at coordinate 1,771,169 of BSBK01003854.1, read as the reverse complement.
TATCCTACTCAAGTCATTTAGATGTTTAGCTCTAATCATAGATTTTTCTAAAGTATCATCAACATAATCTTCCATAGTCCTATGCATCATGTCATGAAAAATAGAAGTCATAGCTCTCTGATATCTAGCACCAGCATTTTTAAGCCCAAATGGCATGACATTCCAACACAAGGTACCCCATGCACATGTGAAAGCAGTTTTCTCTTGATCTTCAGGAGAAATTTTTATTTGATTATAAATAACTTGGTTCAGGTTTGTGGATGTTAGGTCAAGAAGGTTAGGGTGTTGGATAGTCAAAGTGGAAAAAGATTAGGAAAGAGTGTTTACGGATATGGATCTATCATCATTGGCCCTAACCCGATGCTTGAGTTCAAAGGTGATATTACAACTTAAGACATTCAATTCATGAATAGGTTCAATGTCATTGTGGAAATCCACTTCAGCCATCGGTGGACCAGACTTGATAAGTTCATCATTTCGTTCTAGACTTACATTGGGTTTAGGTGCATATTGGTGAATAACATCAACATGATTTTCTGTAATAAGTTCATCTGGTTTTGGAATGACTCCCCATTCATAGTCATTTGATTCATCTTCTGTTTCTTCATCTAGACCTCTAGGAAATCTAAGAACATGAGTAAAGTCAGGATGAATACCCCAAAAAGGGTTACCCTTAGATTCTGATTTGAATTCATACTCATGGGAATCTGTCTCAGAATAACTACCACCTTCCTCTATAGTAGGTTCTTATGTTTCTACTACATTAATTCTTTTTATTGGATCATCTTCAGCTTCAAGGAGGTCTTTGATTTCTTTAGGAAAATGCTCATAAGGAATGAGCTCATCAGTGGTGTTTGAATCATCACTATCAGATTGTTGAGTTATTTCCCCCTGTAGTTGATTCGCTACGCAGGACTCAATCTATTCTAATACATGTGGGGAGTTCTTACTAAGATAGAAAGGCTTCTTTGTGTATCCTAGACCTATTGTATTCTTGTTTGTGTAGCCACAATGATCAAGAGGTGATAGAAGACCCTTACCCTGTAGTCCTAGAGGTCCTTTTCCTTTATATCCCATTTTTGTGATCAATTTGTCCCCTGGGCCATATGACTTAGAAGGGCTCTTAGGAGTTTCAGCATCACATTTTTGAACAACTTGAGGTTTTGATTCATCTTTATATAGCCATGTAAGCACAACTTCATCTTCTTCAAACTCTTGTTTAGATACTTGTTCTGCCACAAATTTTCCTTTATATCTTGCAAGAGGTTCTTTAGACTCTAGTTTGGATTATTTCAGAGTTTGCCCATAAGACTTAGGTGAGATAGGGAGAGATGTCAAAGATAAGACTGGATCTATAGTATATTCTCCCATACCATTTTCTTTGATCTTAACCTCTTTAGCAATGTCTACCATCTTGGATGTGGATGCTACATCTGTTTGCTTAGTGGAAGATTCTCTATTATTAGGAACAAGTTTATCAACACTCTCTTTCAAGGTATTGCAAGTTGTATATAGATCAACTGGAATTGTCACCTCTACTCCTTCAAAAGGAAATTTCAAACACTGATGGTATGTAGAGGGAATGGCTTTCATTTCATGTATCCAAGGTCTCCCTAGAAGGATATTGTAAGCCAAAGGTAGATCAAGAACTTGACATATAGTATCTCTAATGATAGGACCTGTTCTAATAGGTAAGACAATAGTTCCTTTAGAATATCTTTCTTGCTCATCACATGCTTTGATAGTTATCTTCTTTCTAGGATCAATGGCCATTTCTAAAAAATCCCAATTGTGTAATCAAGCTAAAAGAACAAATGTTTAGACCAGTGCCCCCATCTATCAACACACATTTAACATGATGGTTTTGGATGAAGACTTCAATATGCAAGGGCTAGTTATGTGGATGACTCAAGGAGTTATCATCTTCCCCTAAAAAGGAAATATAGTATGGAGACATAAGATGACAAACCATAGACTGGAATCTATCTAAATCAAGGTCGTCAGGAACATTGGATCTGAGAAGAGCTATGTCTAGAATGGCTCTATGAGTTGGGGATATCCGAAGCAACTCAAACATTGAGATCTTATCATTTGTGTGCTGGAGTTGTTGAACAATATTGTATGAAGTAGGCCCCATGTCCTTAGGGTTTGATGATTTAGATGTAGCCTTCTTCTTATAAGTAGATGAAAGATTGAAAGGCACCTTAGGGACATTGGATGAATCTAGAATTTGTCCTTGTAGGCGTGCCAGAGCTTGTGATTGAGTAACTACATTAGCTGATTGATTTTTTCTATCTCTTCTTACAATTATGATGACATTGCAATGCTCAGATAGACATAGTTCAACCATATTGATGATAGCATTGTTTTCGGAGTATGCATAATTGACTTTAGCACCCATATTAGGATGAGAAGAAGAATCTTCTTTACCATGTTTAGGAAATGGTTCTATGAATGTTGTATGATCATTATTGCTCTTATGATTGTCAATCATGATATCTCCATTATCAATTTTGTCTTGTATGATGTTTTTCAAGCAGACACAGTTATTAGTCTTATGACCTTTATTGCGATGGAATTCATAGAAATCATTCTCTGTCCACCATTTTGGTTTAGGTTTAGGATCAAACAATTTCATGTTAGGCAAGTAGATGATTTTTTTTACCAATAGAGTTTTCATGGTAGATTCCAAGGATTCTCCAAGAGGAGTGAATTTGCGATTAGGATCTGTAGCCCAAGTTTTGTAATCAGATGAATTTTTTTAGGACTCAGTTGCTTTAGCTTCGGAAGCCTTGATGGCTTGGGTACCAACAATGAGATTGAAAGTAGGTGCCTTGAATGGGGCACAAATATTATCAACAATGCCATCTGTGACAATACCTTTATTCTTGTTCCAATTTTTGTTTTTGTCTTTAGAACTAGATCTAGATTTATACTTGTCCTTTTGAAGTGTGATGTCTCCTTCTTTCTCAAGTACTTTCTCAATTTTGATTGCGTTATCTACCATCTTATCAAAAGATGTATGATCTTGCATTTGTAAAGGGTAGTTGATTTCTGGAACAAGATTTTTGATGAAGATTTCTAGCTTCTAAGTTTCTGGAATGGGTTTAGCATATAGGGAAAATTTCTTCCTCCATCTCTTGAGAAGTGTCAAGAATGGTTCACCTAGATACTGTTTCAGATTGCAGTTGTCGATCATGGTGATCAAATGTTGAATATTGTAGGAGTATTGTTGATAGAATAGTTTGATTAAATCCTCAAAAGTTTTGATAGTAGGAGGCATTCTAGAGAACCAATGAATGGCTGCTCCTCCCAGAGATCGAGGGAAAAGATGCATTAAGTAGGTTGGTTCATGCATAAACTCCATAGATTGAGTACAGAATTCTATGACATGATCTTGAGGGTTAGAGTTTCCATCATACTTATCATATTTTGGCATCTCCACTCTTTTAGGGAATGGCGGCATGTACAAGTCTTTATCAAATGGAAAAGGACATAGAGCCTCCATGGAGAACTCCTTAGGTTCCTTTTCTTTTTCAAGTTTGTTAAGTTTGACTTGCATGGAATGCATCTGTTTCATCATAGCCATGATGGGAGTTTCTTCCTCATGTGTAATGATATCTTCCACATTAAAGTTTTGAGGAAGTTTAGCTCCTTGATGAGCTAACTCTAGAAAGTATGCTTCTCTATCTTCTTTCAAGAAATGCTTCATCATCCTTTTGAAGTTATCATCATTTTGATATTGGGCAATTTAAAAAGGTGTAGGTTCTTGATCCATACCATGTTGAGATTCATGTCCTTGAGACCTATGATGTGTCCCTCTATGAGACATGTAGGAGTTTTAGGGCTCCCTGGATTGAGGAGGGGTTTGTTGATTACCTCTGTGAGCTGATGAAGGGGGTATTTAACCAGTTTTCAATAAAAAATTACCAAGACCGTCATCTTCGTAAAGACCAAAATTGTAGAGTTGTTCAAGAGTTGGGGCCTGGAGAGTATTCAGAGGTATTGTATGGGATACCTCTCTAGATTTCTTGTGTGATGAAGCTCTGGTTTCCACCATTAACCTTGTGTGAAGAAAAAGAATAAGATGAAGACAACTGAAGAATGAATTGATTCAAGAAGATCGAATGACACAACCTTGTCAAGATTGAAGTGATTAAAGATTAGATCAGATGTAAATGAAGGATACTGTGCCACATTAGTGTGGGTAGATGCCCAAAAGATGGTGGGCACGAGCTCACAACACTTAGCCATTTAGTAAAAAGATCAAATTTGAAGGTAATGTTGAAAAGGTTTTGACACAAGATGAAAAAGACTCAAATTGATAAATTAGAAGGCAAAATCAGACTCAAAGGCTTACTTGAGGAAAATGAATGAATTTGTTCTAGTTTCTACTCTATTCTTGACACAGTGATTTGTTCAATAGATTCTGGAAATGGTCTGTAAAAACTGGGTCTCAGACAATTTTGACAACTTTTTGGCAATGAAATTTCTCAAACGACTTCCTACAGGATCGTACGACAGTAGGTATGATATGAAATGAGAATTGAAAACATTGTATGACAGTTGCCAAACTCACACAACAATTGATAGCAGGATTTTTGACTTTTGTTTTTGACTGGTGGAAAAACTCATACAATACTATACAAGCTATGATACGACAATACAAGGGTTTTGAAATGACAATTGCCAAAACTCATACGACTTTCTGACCTGATGGGATGAGTTTTGACTCCAGAAAGGATTTTTACATTAGATTTTGCAAATTTTTGGTTTTCAATTTCAGATTGTTCACAAATTTTTCTATCCAAGTTTGAAGATTATTTTGAGATCGTTCATTTTTAGTAACCAAATAGATAAACAAGCACACAAAATAGCAAGCAAGTGATTCCAACCACGTCTAAAAAAAATGAACAGGGGACAAAGCAACCCTATGCATTAACAATCAAGTGACTAAATGTACTAATCCCTAGGAGTGCTAATTGTGTATGTTCTAAAAAGTTTTTCAATAACGCATATATTCTTAGAAAATGAAAATTTGGCCTCACTAGGGTTTATAGTAATGGTCTAACTCTACAACTTTTATGATCTCAAGAGGGAAAAATCCAATCTAGGTGCACCAGGGTTTTGACACAGTCTGAGAAATTAATCAATCAAGAGCTACTAGGGAGATCTGATAGCCCAACAAGAGACCACACTTGTGAAGATTTCCTCCACAAGGACATTTATATAGTGACTACTACTACCACAGTTAAAATGGCTATTACCACTTGAGGTTATGTCCACATGGTTGACCCAATTAAGGAAATGTCCACTACGGTTAACCCTCTCTAAAGGTGATTCACAAAAGATACCACATGGAGACTGGTTCCAAATTCAAGGATCTGAGTTTCTAATACTACCCAAAAAGGGAGTAGAGCATAGTCCTCTAGCCTTTTCACTTTTAACCAAAACAAAGAAGATAGATTAATCTGACACAAGAAGACCAAGATTATCTCACAAAGATCTATGTCGTCAACCACTTATGATCTATCAACCCATCCAGAGAGAGAATCTATCAATCAAAAGTTGAAGACACGTGAATCTAGTAGAATGTGAGACTCTCTCGGTAACCTCCCTACCTACAAGGGGATTCATCGTCAAGATGAGCTTCACATGCATGAACAAGTGGAAGAAGCCCACTCTCTTGAGATCATCCACAAATAGTTTTCATAGGGCCTATTTACTATGTGTAACAGATATGCAGAAAGCAAATCTATGTTCATTTTATAGCCCAAAATGAAGTCTGTGATATGAAAGCAAGAAAATCACACAATCTTGACACGTGAGATTTTGTCTTAATCCAAATCAAAATGTTATCAGCTTGAGAAGAATACCTAAATTTCTCGCAACGCGCTTAGTATATTTTTACCTATTTTTAGCAATTTAATTGTGCTTTTTCCAATCAGATTCAGCAAGTATCAGTCAAAACAAAAGATTTCAATTGTTAGGGTTAGCTGTTAGTCCAAATTTGAAAATCAGATCTAAAAAACTGCCAAAGATGCTGAAATGACAATCAAATTCTGGAGTCAAAACTCATACGATAGTGGGTTACCGCCTAGATGATAGTCTGGAAACTTGTACGACTGTGGGTGTCTTCTCATATGACAATTGAGCTTCAAAATGATAGTGTGTACTTTTTGATACGAGCCTTGAAATCTGAACCTATCGTACGATAATGGGTACCTATTGGCATGACTTTCTGACAAAAGTCATACGAAAAATGTACGGATAGAAAATAAAAATCACTGTTTTAAATAGAAAATGATAGAAATGGAATGGAAACCTGTTTCAGGGCCCCACGGTGGGCGCCAAAAATGTGTGTGTGAATTTTGTACATAGCTGTAGACACAACACTTTAGTAAAACATTAGAGGTTAGCAAAAACCAAAATCGTGCAATGAAATGGAAACTAAACTAACTAGTCAATTTAATGCCTTCTAGTAGGTGTGAGTATGATTCTCTCAGATCAGACCGAGACTAGTGATAATGCAACACCTAAACGAAGGATTTGAACACAAAATATGGAAGACTATGAATGTAGATTAAGCTATATTTTTGGTATTTTCTATGCAATAATATGAATGAAAATCTGTATGAAGCTAAGCTATATGAATGAAATTGAAATGTAGATTTGATCTAAGAATTCTATTAATGAGTATGAAACTATGAATATGAAACTATGTAAAAGCTAATGATCAAGTAAGAAAGATCTCACAAATTGCCTGTCGCAAGTGCTTAATCCTTCAATCGCCAATTCGCCAGAGTAATTGTGCAAATTCTAGTTTTGATGAATAATGAAGAGCTAAGCCTTATTTTAATAGAAATCCAGGGCTTTGAGGATGCAACAGAAAAGCCATAAATCACTCTTTATAAACTCAGGTTGATTTTTGAGTTATCAAGAAATTAGGAATAATGAACTCACAAAAATCAAGCAAAACCATGCAAGAACAACTTTTTAACTCAAATCGGAAGTTTAGATCAGCTTTGAACTTAAAATAGAATGTTGAGTTTCCAAAAGTTAACAACTTGCATTGATTTCCTGATTTTGAGTTTAACTACTCTTTGAATGTGCACAATTAATTATGAATTAATTAAATAAATAAAGTAATTTATCCTACACTTAACTGATTTTTGAATTAAAAATAATTGATTTATGGGTTAATCAATTATTAAATCAAACTTTTATTCAAAAACTATATCATTAAATTTGACAATTGGCTTTAATTAATTAAATAGGAATTTAATCAATTAGTCATAAGATTTTTAAATTTATTGTCAAAATAAAAACAATATAACTTTGGAATAATTTAATTAAATCCAATTAAATAATTAAGTGGCAGTATTAAATCTAATTAATTAAATATTCAGAATATTCAATTAATCAAACTTTAGGATAAATAGGATTTATTGCCAAATAATAATTAAATTAAAGATAATTAGGATAAATAGGAATATTCAAGGAATATTCCCCGATGCAGAATTTAGGATAATCAATTAGGATTCGATAATGTGCAAATGTGCCTTAGGTTAGGACTTTGATGTCGATTTCATTTGATTTGTAGATGTAGGAGGTTAATGAACCTATAGCCCATTTTTGGGGTATTACACCCATTACCAAAAACATGGGTTTTACCAATATGCTCCCACAACCTAAAACATAAGCTCCAAGAAAACAACCATCAAGCAACCAAAAACCAATGAAAAGCCCAAAACAAAACTTCAGCCCAAGTACCCCCAACCAAGAGCCATCAATATTTACCTTTAACACTACCCTTTTGGGACCAAAGAGTCATGTAAAAAGAGGAATTAGACGTCTTAGTCTTCTTACCCTTAATACACATCCAACCTTCTTCCACTTTCATTACCTCAACATGCCAAGCCAATGAACCAATCATTAGACCCCCATCATCTTGAGAGAGATTACATGCAAAGAGAACAACTAGGGGCAACATAAAAAATCCTCCCTACAAGGAAAGGATTATCACAGATGCCATCAGAATTGATAACCATAACACTATCACTAGAAATAGAAGTCTGAGCCACATTGTCACCCACATTTGGAGAGACAACATGGGGATTGTATATATGCACTCTAGCCTCATCACCCCTACCATCAGTAACCAGATTAACCTGAGACAAACTGGCAAGACACAAAGATTCCTGTTCAACCACTTGGGAAAAAATCTTTTGAATTTCATATTTCTTCTCAACTGTATAATGTTGATCTAGAGCACCTTTCCACCATGAGGCCATCATTTTCTTTTTCTCTAATCCACATTGAGAAGTTGCATGACTAGTTCTAAAAAATCTTCTACACCTGAAGGGAACCCCTTCATAGTCCAATATTTGAACCCAGTTACCCTTAGAAGAATTGATTAAGATCTTAGCAGGAAACCCTTTAGAAACACCCATTTCAACTAGAATACGAGAAAAGGTGGAATGAAGTATATCGGACAATTCAACATCCACCATTAGAAAATACCCAAGTGCATCTCACACTTCCTCTTGTTAGGGTTAGTTAGAGTCACCATTCTTTGACCCTTCATAGTACATTCATTTGAGGTCCAATCTAGCGTATTCCCTTGATAGTCTTCCCTTTCAGCAATCCTCCAAATGTGTATGTCCTTCAAGTGATCAAGAAATAGCCTCCAAGTTTGTCAAGTTCAATTTTGGCTGTCCTTGGTTGAATCTTTCCCTAAGATTCCTTCTTCTCATGAACCACTTCCAACCTCCTTGAACTCCGGTTCAAAGTAGTCCGAATCTATTCAATGAATAATTATTTTTCTAACGTCTATTTTTTGCAGGTGGGCCCCGACCTGCATCACCTTTTTGTGGTGAACCACTTTGAACCCCTTTGAAACCCAGTTCAAAGTTGTTCAAAGAGGTTCAAGGATAGATAACGGGTAGTATCATAAGTGAAGTGACAGCTAATGGGATAGATGACACAAGTCGACAGTGAAATAATGGTTAACTTATTAATATGGACATCTTGGATTTGATGAAAGCCATGAGGCAAGCTTCAGATAAGGTTTCGGGTTGCGATTAGTGAAATCTCTAACATGAGTGAGAGATATTGCTCGCAGAATGATTAATAATGTTATTAAATTTTGTGGATTTCAAGGATGTCCTGCTGTTGTGTCATTATTATTCACATCATTTTACATTAATGTTCTCAACTTAAGCTCATTAAAGTTGACTATTCAGGGCACAATCTTTCAAAAATATAAACAACTATGTAAGTGTTCTCTTCTTGTTATATTTTCTGTAGAGTCTCGGCTGTGAGAGAGGGAATTGTTCCAAGTTCATGTAAAATAGGTAGCCCCTAAAGCCCTTTTTGATTTCCTATTGCTGTTTGATAATATTGATTCAAGAGGGGGGGTTTATTTTTATTCCTCTGGGAGAGATGAGGAATAGCATGCATTTCTTCAGGAATGTCAAGAATATGTAATGTCGAGCCCCTATTGTCACAGATAAAGACATGTTAGGTGTATCAGTAGAAAAGATGGCAATAGACCTCACAAACCATGCAGCGAAAGATAATAGTCTAGAGTTCCTGTCAAGTGGATTATTGGAAGCTGTGGCTTTCCCTCTGTTAGTTGTATGCCCAGAGTTGGTTTAGCAATGTATTAATAGATATGATGTAAAATCCAAGTGCATAATGAATGCAAAAGGCCAAACCCTTGTGTTAGTTAATAGAGATACTATCATGGCTATTTTTAAAATCCCAGAGGAATCTCTCATTAGTTTCACTCCCACCCAATCTCTATCTTAGTATAGAGAAAATATAGATAAAAACTGTAGTCATGTGGCTTGAAAATGGACTCAAACTAATTATAAGGGAGGAGCCCAGTTGCCTAAAGTACTCACTAAAGACCATATGAAGCTACCTATCCATGATGTGATAGTTTTGCTTCACCGAATTAGAGATTCAGAGTAGGTTCTCCTCTATGAGGAGTGGATTTTCCACTTTATAGAAATAGTCTTGGAGGGCAGGAAACATCTTGATTGGGTGGAGATTATCACCAGTTCCCTAATGGACCAACTTAAACAAGCCCAATCCATTAAGAAGGATTTATTTATGTCTTCCTATTTGATATATTATCTAGCATGCACATAGGATCTATCAGCCATTCAACATGTCCCTTGGAATGAAGATCTTTTCATTTATGAGTACTATCCCTTATTAAGAAAGGATAAGATTTTAGAAGACTACAGGAAGGTTCATGATGCTTTTCTAGGAAGATTGTGTCAACAATTGGCAGGAATTCCAAACCAAAGAGTGTCATTGGAAGCACAGAAATTGGTTCAAGTCTACGGAAGTCTATACATTCAATTTCCACATTTTACTTACATCCAGGTCAGAGGCTTTGATGAAGAACCTCTTAGGCTCCCAAGATATGCCTTTAACTATTTTATATTGGCATAGGTCTGTAGACAATTATTCATAGTCATTAAAAATACCCTGCTAGAAGAAAGATGGTCTTCTATGTTTCCAGTTAAGGTTGGAAACTTTGTCTGTAAAGTATGATGGATGCCTCGGTGATAGGAAGCAACTTGTTAAGTTTTCACTTGCAATTTTATGAGTTAAGAAGGGGTTTTGACAATAAGGGCTTTGCCAAGAAAGTTTTAAGTCTAAGTAATTATCCATCACCCAGTTCACACCTGGAAGATCTATGGGAAGATCTTAGTGATGAGGAAGTAGTCTAGGAATGAGATCACTCAAGACTTGTTGTTCCATAGATCAAACTGTTGCAATTAAAGTTTGATATAAAACGAATAGAAGAAGATAGTTCTAAAACTGCAAGTTCAGATGTCATCAATATAGAAGTAAGAAGCCCTCTGGTCATAGATTGGAATAGAAAGGAGGAAGATGATATAAAATTAAGAGCCTGAACCATATTTGGGGTCACAGAGACTTGGTTGACAGAAATGAAAAAGAAAGGAACAAAGAACCCCCCTCTTGAAAGGAGTAGTGTAGAATCAGCCCTAAAAAATGTGAAGCATGTTTCATCTAATGCATCTCTTGTGGTTCCTAATGCAAGTAAAGTCACATCTTGTAAGAAAAAGGTGGTTCCCAGCAGACATCCTATGACACCTAGATTGAGGCCTAGAACAAGATCGAAAAGGCATTCTCAGATGGCATCCTTAAGACCTGATTATCTGGATATTGAGATTAACAATGAGGATATTTCTTTTCCATTGGATCAACAAGAAATAATTCATGAAATTCTTACTAGTAACAAAGAAGTACCTCGGTCTGAGAGAACTCCTATCAAAATGCCTGACAATCAGATAATCACCAGTTCAATTCCTCCTTGGTTAACCAAATCAGTGGGTAAAAGGAAGAGTTATAAGCCTATCTCACTTCTTGTGAAAGAGATTGTCACCAAATATACCACCTAGACTCCTAAAGGAAAAAGAATGAAGAGTGATGCAAGGTTATCTGCTGATCCATCTACTAGGAAGGTGACTACAGAGATAGTAACCTTCAGGCCTAAAGAAGGAATTCAGGAGCCAGAGGCGGAAGACTTTGAAATCACTAAGATGGAGCTTGGTGTTCTGAACAGGGACTCTAGAGATCATATTTTTAAATTTTCAGCTGATCATATACTTGGGCAGTCACAAAAAGATGGGAGAGAGAAATGTGAGTTGAAATAGCTGGTATCTACCATGGTCAAGTTTCTTTCCTCACTCACAGATGTTGGAGCACTACCACTGGCCCAGTCCTCACAAGACTTTGATCTAAATTCAGCTGAAAGACAAAGGCTAGTGAAATAGATGCAATAGGGTAGAGTGCTGATGGAGGTCATGAAATCTTGGATACATAATGTAATTGATGAAGGGAGTGCTTTCATATGAGAGTTTATATCTACCTACTTAGATGTGGAAGGATTACTTGATGAGATTCAAACTCTGGTCCCAAGCTGGGAATTAGAAGAAGAGAAATGGGCAGCGATTGTCATACAGGTTCAAGAAATAGAGATGTATGGTGTGACTTAGTTCTTATCAGAAAATCTGATGAAGTTAGTAGACTCCTGTATGCTGTTCATCTTGAAACATAATTTCAGCTGGAAAAACACAATGTTTAAAGCTGCGATTTCTCAAGCCAAAGCAATAGAGAAAGAAGTACTAGAGATGCACACAAATGCCCTTAAAGACATCAAGATAAAATATCCCTCAAGTATTTTATAGATTGATGAAGGTAATAGGGACACAGACACAATGGTCAAAGTCTTTACAAATACCATGAATGCTCTAAAAGAAAATGAAGCACCGACGGTTCAAGATTTCACCAAAATAGAAAACATGGAATCCATGTTGCTACTGAATAGAGGCCAATTACCTAAACAGGTGGAGAGGATCAAGGAGTTAAGCTGGGAGAAGAATGCTACTCGGGAAAAGTTGATAGGTCTAAAGAATCTACATTTTCAACCAGCTCATGAATTGGTGAACGTGTTCTGAACCTCGAAGCTCATAAAAACAACCACATCAGAAGCCCTTGGAGGGAGTTAGCATTTTATGGGATTGCATTTACCTTTATTTTTGTTTTAAAAGACATGTGTTCTGAAACTCTCATTTTAGTTGTATAATTGGTTTTTAACATTTTTTCAGGTGTCTGAGAGGCCGCATTTTTCTGGAGGCTCTCTCAGACCTAAAACTATAAATGCTGGTGCATTGAACTGTGAAAGGGTTAGAAAATAGAGATAGAAAAATAGATAATTTTTTTTTAAGTAGGTAGTTAGAATATTCTTTAAAGTTTTGAAATAGTTTGTGACTTGTTTTGATTAGACTTTGATCCGATCATATATGAATATATAAATGCATGGTTTGATTTAGATCTTTGAATCAAAATCTGGAATGTATTGGTTACTTTGAGAATTGGTACATTTATATCTATGCATTTATTATTTATTCTTAGTCACTCCCGATTTCTTGCTAGTTATTTCTTCTTGAGTTATTTTATAGGTTCTTTATTTTAGAATTAATTAGTAGATCTCAGTATTCTTCATAGTTGAATTTATTTGTCTTCTTATTCTTGAAATTACCTCAATACCCAAGAGTATTTGAGTGGTCCTTCCACACTTTCTGGTGAAAAGTGTATGTATTTACTTTTATGTTAATCATTCATTGAATATCCTATAAGGAAGCTGAACCTTCAAAATTCAGAGGGAAGCAATTTTTGATGCTTACCCAATTGTTGATGAATTGTTTGTGTTCAAAGGCATAGAGTTTTTTTTCAATTTCATTTTAAAAGTAGAAGACAAATTTGTTTGCCAACAGATTTTTGGTGACTCTACTAGGGAGAGTCCAGTATAAAACACTAGGTTCTCAACTGATATAATGCCACAAGATGTTATTACCACACAATGATGTGTTTCTTGTGCTTCAACCTAACCTAGGATTTGAAGACACACAAGAAGACATAATTTCAAGTTTAGCTGCAGTAGCGTGGAGTTTTAAACATAGTAATCAATAGTTTCATCAAGTCCTGGTAGTGCTTGAAAGAGAAGAAGAAATAGCTGAGTGACTTAGGGGTATACCAGTTGCTCGTGAAGTAGTTATAGTAAATAGACTTGCACAAGACCCAACAAGAAATTAATGTCATTCCCAAATATTGAAACTGGCAGAAAAGAGATATACCAGAGGTGATAGGAGTAGGGGACTGGTTGATGAAGACTTTGAAGCCTTGAGGAATCTTAGTTTTGAACCTGATCTCAATACCCGCAAGAAGAAGAAAACCCAAACATTTAGCAGACCTTCTTCACCTCCACCTAGCCCATTTGTCCCACCTCTTTTCTGAGCTATTGTAATGCCTGGTACTATGGTACCTACTGTTCTTAATATTTAGCCTTTGAATTTCTAGTTACCTAACATGGCTGCCAATCAACCCTGGGGTTAGAATATTGGCTCACTGAACTTAAGAGCTAACCCCCCTGGGGATTTTCCTAAAGGTGCTAATCAGGTCTTGCCCAAGTTTAGTGGAGACGTAAAAGTAACCACTGATGATCATTTGAGTGCCTTTCACACTGCCTGTGGTGTTATTAGTGTTCCTACTGAAGAAGTAGCGGTCAGGCTCTTTATCAAGACCTTAGTGGATACCGCAACTGACTGGTTCATTCGTTTACCCAATGGTTCAATCACTAATTGGAATGACATGAAAACTAATTTTGAAACAAGATTTAAAAATCCTGATAATGAGATTTCATTATTGCTTCAACTTAGTCAACTAAAGAAAGAAATACATGAGCATATGTAGGAGTTTGTGGCTAAGTTTAATAGAAACTTGAAAAGGATTCCAACAAATTTGGCACAAAGTAATGAGAATAAGAATATTTTGTTCTTGAATGTTGTTCTGCATGATATAAGCTTTCACCTGTTAAAAGATGGGGTAGCTGATTTGGTTATTGCCCAGACACAGGCTATTCAGCTAGAAGATATGCTCATAATGGCTAGAAAATGGAAGAGAGAAGTTCAGGCTTCGAGAAGTCCCTCATCCTCTACAACAACAAACCCTCTATTGCAAAGGTTGATGAACGATATGGCTATGATCAAGAGACAAAAGAATAAGGCTAGTTCTCTGTACCAATCCCCTTACCAAGATGTTAGCCGAAGATAATATAATCAGCCTCAGGGAAAAACACCTCTCTTACCTAGTTCACAACCTAGATTGCAGATTGAATCTACCCCAAGGGAAACAATGTGTTATTTTCATCTAACAATTGATCACGATGGAGAAGTTTGTCCTGATTGGTTAAGATGTCTTCAAATCAATGCAACAAAGGATACTATCATTATAGAAGAGTTGAAAGAAGAGAAAGACTCACCTGATAGTGGTCTATCCAGTTCTTTTTATCTAGAGTATGAGCCAGGCTCTGACAGAGGTGGAAGTGTTTTAACAACTTTGCAGGATCCTGCCTGTGCTATTTTGATGAGAAATCAGAGAACACAAAATTTTGTCCCTGGTTCAATTGTTGCTAATGCTAATGCTAAGCATAAATAAGCCAAAAATGGAGAGACTCCTGCATGCCCAAAAGGTCTTGAAGTGAAGCTCTTATCAAGAGGTAGTCCAATTCCTTCCTCTTCGTTTGAATTTGTTGAATTCTGTAAAATAAGCACAATCCCCATTTCTCCTATAGAATACCTTAAAATGAATCCCAAAGAGATGGACAAACTGGTTCAATATGTTAAAGGAGAGTCAAGTTCAAGCCCCAAATCAGATAAGCATCTTATAGGTTAGACAACCACAGTTGAGGAACCGCTTGTCTTTAAGCCCCAAGAAACTCCCCAGACACCTGAAGAATGTCCCTTTGTTAATACAATTGAAAGTGAACTAGAAGAAAGAAAGCCTAATCCCTTCTATATCTCCTTACTGCTAAATGGCCAAAAACTCAAAAATTGCATTATTGACTCTGGCGCATCAGATAACATCATACCTGCCCCGATTGTAAGAGCTCTTAGTCTCACCTTGACTAAAACTTATGGCCATTTTTATTCTATGGATGGGAAACAAGTACCATTAATGGGTCAAGTCAAAGATGCCCAAGCCATTCTTGCTACATATCTTGACAAGTGTCTAAAGTTGACTATCTTAGTGGCAGATATCCCAGCTAGCTATGGTATGCTGCTCAGTAGAACCTTTTGCAAGGATTTAGGATTAGACATTAAGATGGACTGGTCAGAGGCCATGATCCCAATAGGTAAAAAGAAAGTAAAACTTGAACCTGAGCCTAGAAATAAATATACTGTGGTACCCTTGGATAATCCAAAAGCTCAAATTTTGTGTCATTTTGGCAACTATGTCATTTTAGCCGATCTTGAAAAGGATGGTGAAAGTTCTTCTAAAAAAGAAAAGGGTATATGGAAGATGGAGTTTGATGGTAGTTGCTCCAATTCAGGCTTAGGTGAGAGGGTAGTCCTTTTCCCTCCTAATAAAGAATGTATTCCTCTTTCTTTCAAATTAGATTTCAAAAATACTAACAATACTGCAGAGTACGAAGCCTTACTTCTGGGATTGGAAGAGGCAAAACTAAGGGGAGTCAAGAAGTTGATGGTAAAAGGTGATGTTGAGTTAATCATGAAGTAGGTGAGAGGACAATTCTCTATCAAGAATGAGAGGTTAAAGCACTATAGAAATTTGGTATGGGATGAGCTAGATTTCTTTGACACCTTCTCCATAGAATTTATACCAAGAAATCAGAACACCAGAGCAGATGCCTTGGTGGTATTGGCTTCACTATTGTTGCCACACCCTAAATTTAAAACTCAAAAATATCAAATTGAGATGATTTACAAGCTGAGAGTGCTTGATAATGTGGATTATTGGTAGGTCTTTGATAGTGATTCCTAGCTTAGGGATTTCCTAGAATGTGTCACAAGTTTTTTTGATGTATATTTTGAAGGATCTAACAGTGAGTCCAAAGAAGTCTATGAAGATGTTATAGGTAGTGATGGAGTGATTCAACTAAAGAGAAATAAAATCCCCAAAGGCCTTGTATCTCTAGAACATTTTTTCAGGAGAAAAGATGATAGTACTGTTAAAGAGAAGATATCTCATGTGCATAATGCCAAAGAATATGACAAAATTGATATAGGTGAGCAAGATGGTCTGAAATGGATTTCAATTGGTCAGACATGTACTTCATCTGAAAAAGAAGACTTGACAAGGTTACTTATAGAATATAGGGATGTCTTTGCTTGGGGGTATGAGGACTTGAATAATTTCAGAGGAGGCCTTTTTAAACATCAAATCCCTTTAAAGCCCGGTGTTACCCCCTTTCGTAAAAAAATTAGGAACTATAATCGGAAAGTGTCTGAAGCCATATTAAAGGAAATTGAAAAAATGCTATAGGAAAGGATTATCTATCCCATTCATCATTCAACTTGGATTGCCAATATAGTTCCTGTGAGAAAGAAGAATGACGAGATCAAGATCTGTGTTGATTTTCATAACCTAAACCAAGCAAGTTTAAAAGATAACTATGCCTTGCCTATGATGGAACATGTTCTTCAAGATGTATCAAGATCTAAAGTTATGTCTATGCTAGATGGCTATTCCAGGCACAACCAAATCAGTGTAGCAAAAAATGACCAACACAAAATGATGTTTATCACCCTGTGGGGAACTTATGCATATAGTCGTATGCCATTTGGGTTGATCAATGCGGGTGCAACCTTCTAGAGGGCAATGAATTCTTCTTTCAAACATCTCTGGAACAAAATTATAGTGGTATACTTAGATGATCTTACCATCTTTTTGAAGAAGAGAAGTCAACACCTAAAGGATCTCAAGACAGTGCTCTTAAGATGTAGAAGCCACGACATCTCTTTGAACCCCAAGAAATCAACATTCTTTGTGGAGGAAGGAAAATTACTAGGTCATATTGTCTTAAAGGATGGTGTTTGAATTGACCCCGAAAGGGTTAAGGTGATTCAATAGCTCAGCCTACCTTTGAGCAGCAGTGGATTGAAGTCCTTCTTTGGCCAGGTGAATTTCTTGCGTGCGTTCATTCCAAAATTTTCAAAAATTACTAGGTACATGGTTGACATGATGAGTGAGAAAGTTCTTTCTAAGTAGAATGGGAATGGACACAAAGCTTTCAGTGATATTAAGGATGCAATATCTCAGGAACCTATGTTAAAGTGTCCCAATTTCAAAAAGTAATTTATAATTTATTGTGGTGCCTCTGAGCATACTCTGCTGAGTATACTAACACAAAAAGATGAGAAAGGACAGGAAGCACCCATAGCCTTTATGAGCATGCCTCTGAAAAGAAATCAACTCAAGTAATCCTAGATGGAAAAACATGCCTTCACCATAGTAAAAGTGGTAAAATAGTTTAGGTACTATATACTTCATTTTCATTATACCGTTTTCATTCCTAAAACTGCAGTGAAAAGTATTTTGACTCAGAAGGAGATTGGTATGAATAATAGAGTAGTTTGGATAGCAAAAATTCAAGAGTATGACCTAATGATCAAGATGACCAATTTAGTGAGGGGGAAAGGCCTATGCAAGTTGATAGAAGAGAATGGTGAGTTGTCTGAGAAAATTGATGAAGTACCCATGGCATTGCTAGTTAGTCTAACTGATCCATGGTTTTCAGACATGGCTTATTTCCTTACCTATGGTGAGTGTCCTGATCATTTAAATCCCAAAGAGAGGCGTAACTTGAAATTGAAAGCAAGTAAATATGTGATATCCTAGGGGACATTATATAAAAGGGGTGTATGTGGAACCTTTCTAAGATGCGTAGATGTTGAGCAGCAGAAAGAACTTTTGAAAATCTTTCATGATGAAGCTTGTGGAGGCCACTACTCCTCAACTGTAACTGCATTCAAGATTCTTTGGAATCATTTTTACTAGCCTGGCATGTTCAAGGATGTGTACTAGTATGTTTACAATTGTGAAAAATGTCAGATTTTTACTGGGAGACCTCATCTTGCTGCCCTGCCTCTTAAACCTGTGATTGGTGATGAGCCCTTCAAACAATGGGGAATAGACTTCATGGGACCTTTGAACCCACCATCTAGCACTGGGCATGTTTATATTCTCCCAGCCACCAATTATTTTACTAAGTGGGTGGAAGTAGTCCCCACTAAGAAATAAAACTCTCAAGTTGTGTGTGAGTTCCTTTTAAATTATATTTTTGTCAGGTTCAGGGTACCTGTTAAGATAGTAGCAGATAATGCTACATATTTTTCTTCTGAAGAGATCTCAGCTTTCTATTATGAACATGGAATATCTCTAGCTCATTCCTCTGATTATTTCCCATAAGGAAATGGTCAAGCCAAATCCAGTAATAAGAACTTGGTAGTGATCATGATAAAGTTAATGGATGATAACCCCCATGAGTGGCATAAGAAGTTTTTTGAACCTTTGTGGGTAGATCAAACCACTTTGAAAAGATCAGTTGGAATAACCCCCTTTGAACTGGTATATGGGATAGGAGCACATGTATCTTTGGCTTTGGAGCTCTCTTCAGCCAAGCTCCAAGCTGTCATTGAAGAACAGTATTTTAAAGATCCTCCGGAGAAACTAATGAACTACAACTGATTGAGAACTAGAATGAAGAATCTGTAATTCAAGATTACTAAGGAATTGATGATTAGATATGCAAGATGATTAAATCAGTACTATGTTGTCATTAATGTCAACTAGCTTGACAATACTTATCTTGTAAGTTACTATACTGACACATCTGAAGGAAGGTGAAAGAGATGAAGAACAAAAATATCTACACGAGGAGGATGTATATGATAGATGAGGATAAGGAATACACTGAGTAACTTGTTGATGAGTCTATGACTTGATGGAATTGACTTTATTATGTTGCATTCATCTATGATGAAGAATAGAGCTAAAAGACACAAAGCAGTGTTGTCGGTAAATAAAGTATTTCAGTATACACCGGTGAAGTGTAGTGTATACCGAGTGCAGTATTAACCGAGCTTATGTTCACTGACGCATTTCTTTGTTAATCAAGAAAAATAGAAAGGAATTAAATAATCAATTTAGTCGATAAAGTGATGAGCTGTAAGGTGTATGAAATCGAGGTAACAGATAATGTTTGTTATGAAGATCGATGGCTAACATAAATCAAAAGGGATCTAATGGAGTAGATTGAAACGTGTTACTGACACATCAGTCCAGAGAGCTTAAAGCGACAAAATCTATGAATATGATTAAGTGGCAAAATTTGATGGAGGAAAAGAAAATGATTTACTCATCTATATAAGAGACATTGGTTTCATTATGAAACAGATGCCAGAAGAAGAAGATACTACAAAATAATTAAGTGGAGAAGTTTTCTAATCATACTGGTTAATAAGAACTGAGATGTAGAATAGTTACCGAGCTACAAAGAGTTATTACCGACAGATAGTAAGTTGATACAGTATTGAATCTGAAGTGTTATATTGGTCAGAAATATTTGAATAAGTTGAACATTGATCTGTAAACTACAAACTAAAGTTGTATTTAGGCAGATCACCTACTGTTACACATTTAACCATTGTACATAGTTAAATCTCTTAACCGAGTGGACTATGAAAGTCTTTTGATGTTTCATTCATAGAGTGAACATTGTTATCCTGTCAACCCTAGAGTGACTGCTAGTTGGATGATAAATTCTAGTCTAAAATCCTCTAACAAGGTCACACCTAACAATGTATTTGTAAACCTTTAACAGGGTTGGGTCTTCACCGACCTCACTTTAGAAGAGTGAACAATTTTGGGTTGCTGGTCCCAGGTGGTTTTTTTTACAGGGTTTCCATGTTAAATCTTTTGTGTTATGTGTTGGTTGTGATATTTTTTTGTGATCATACTTTACATATTACAGGTTAGATTTAATCGGTAATTGATACAGAGTTTAGATTGTCAATCGGTAAATACATAGACGGTGGAAGTATTCTATGGTTACCGACTTGCAGAAGTAGTAAAACTATTTTGGATTATATATCTAGAATTGTCACACTGGATAACTGATTCACCCACCTCTTAGTTATTCTAACAGAAATGTGTAATGCATTTGAGTCGATTGGAAGAAGAAAGGGAGGAGTTGGTAGATCATATAACAAAGCATCAATTGAAGGTAAAGAAGATTTTTGATATGCGGGCGTGACCTCGTAACTTTATGGAGGGTGATGAAGTTCTTCTGTGGGACAAAAGGTGGGAACCCAAAGGGTCTCACAGAAAATTCAAGTCTTTATGGAAGGGCCCATTTATCATTTCTGAAACTCTTGGTTCAAATGCTTTCCGGTTGTCGTACCCATACGGTGTGAATTTGCCTTTTACTTGTAATGGGTAGGACCTCAAGTTATGCAAGCTTTAATGATATATCTAGTCATACTTGTGTACATATTAGGTAGTGTTTCCTTGCTTTCCTTTTTGTTGTGTCGTAGTGCTCTATTTTTCATTCCCTTTGTTAGCTTTTTTTGCGAAACCAATATTTTCGAGTTCTTTGCACATTGAGCAATATGCAGTCCCCAGCTAGAGCTAATGTTAGGGTCAGTTAGAGTCACCATTAGGAAGTGTATTTGACCTTTCATAGTACATTCATTTTAGGTCCAATCTAGCATATTCCCTTGATGGTCTTCCCTTTAAGCAATCCTCCAAATGTGCATGTCCTTCAAGTGATCAAGAAATATCCTCCAAGTTTGTCAAGTTAAATTTTAGCTGTCCTTGGTTGAATCTTTCCCTAAGATTCATGCTTCTCATGAACCATTTCGAACCTCTTTGAACTCTGGTTCAAAGTAGTTCAAAGCAGTTCAAGGAATAATTATTTTTCTAACGTCTTTTTTCTGCAGGTGGGTCCCGACCTATGTCACCTTTTTATGGTGAACCACTTTGAACCCCGGTTCAAAGTTGTTCAAAGAGGTTGGAGGACAGATAGTAGGTAGGCTCATAAGTGAAGTGATAGATGATGGGATAGATGACACAAGCTGATGGTGAAATAATGGTCAAGTTATTAATATGGATAGCTTGGATTTGATGGAAGCCACGAGGCAAGCTTTAGATAAGGTTTCAGGTTGCGATTAGTGAAATCTCTAACATGAGTGAGAGATATTTCTTATGGAATGATTAATGATGTTATTAAATTTTGTGGATTTCAAGGATGTCCTGTTGTTGAGTCATTATTATTCACATCATTTTACATTAATTTTTTTGACTTACGCTCATTGAAGTTGACTATTTAGGGCACAATCTTTCAAAAATATAAACAGCTTTGTAAGTGTTCTCTTCTTGTTATATTTTCTGCGGAGTCTTAGCTGAGGGAGAGGGAATTGTTTTGAGTCTGTGTCAAATAGGTATCCCCTAAAGCTCTTTTTCATTTCCTATTACTGTTTGATAATATTGATTCAAGAGGGGGGTTTTATTTTTATTCCTATGGGAGAGATGAAGAATAGCATGCATTTCTTTGGGAATGTCAAGAATATGCAATGTCGAGCCCCTGTTGTCATAGATACAGACCTATTAGGTGTATCAGTAGAAAAGATGGCAATAGACCTCACAAACCATGCAGCGGAAGATCATAGTCTAGAGTTCCTATCAAGTGGATTATTGGAAGTTGTGGCTTTCCCTCCATCAGCTGTATGCCCGGAGTTGGTTCAGCAATTTATTAACAGATATAATGTAAAATCCAAGTGCATAATGAATTCAAAAGGCCAAACCCTTGTGCCAGTTAACAAAGAGACTATCATGGCTATTTTTAAAATCCCAGCGGAATCTCTCATCAGTTTCACTCCCACCCAATCTCTAGCTCAGTATAGAGAAAATATAGATAAAAACTGTATTCATGTGGCCCGAAAATGGACTCAAACTAATTATAAGGGAGGATCCTGGTTGCCTAAAGTACTCACTAAAGACCATATGAAGGTACCTATCCATGACGTGATAGTTTTGATTCTCCAAATTAGAGGTTTAGAGTAGGTTCTCCTCTATGAGGAGTGGATGTTCCACTTTATAGAAATAGTCTTGGAGGGGAGGCAACATCTTGATTGGGTGGAGATTATCACCAGTTCCTTGAGGGACCAACTTAAAGAAGCCCATGCCATTAAGAAGGATTTATTTATGTCTTCCTATTTGATATATTGTCTGGCGTGCACACATGATCTATCAGCCATTTAATATGTCCCTTGGAATGAAGACCTTTTCATCTATGAGTACTATCCCTTATTAAGAAAGGATAAGATTTTAGAAGACTACAGGAAGGTTCATGATGCTTTTCTAGGAAGATTGTGTCAACAATTGGTAGGAGTTCCAAACCAAAGAGTCTCATTGGAAGCACATAAACTGGTTCAAGTCTATGGAAGTCTATACATTCAATTTCCATGTTTTACTTACATCTAGGTTGGAGGCTTTGATGAAGAACCTCTTAGGCTCCCAAGATATGCCTTTGACTATTTTATATTAACAGAGGTCTACAGACAATTATTCATAGTCATTAAAAATACCCTGCCAGAAGAAAGATGGTCTTCTATGTTTCCAGTTAAGGTTGGCAACTTGGTCTGTAACAATATGATGCATGCCTCGGTGATAGGAAGTAGCCTATTAAGTTTTCACCTGCAATTTTATGAGTTAAGAAGGGGTTTTGACAATAAGGGCTTTGTTGGACAAGTTTTAAGTCTAAGTAATTATCCATCACCCAGTTCACACCTAGAAGATCTATGGGAAGATCTTAGTGATAAGGAAGCAGTCTGGGAATGGGATCACTCAAGACTTGTCCCACAGATCAAACTGTCAGAGTTAAAGTTTCATATAAAAGGAATAGAAGAAGATAGTTCTGAAACTGCAAGTTCAGATGTCATCAATATAGAAGCAAGAAGCCCTCTGGTCATAGATTGGAATAGAAAGGAGGAAGATGATATAAAATTAAGAGCTTGAACCAAATTTGGGGTAACAGAGATCTGGTTGACAGAAATGAAAAAGAAAGGAACAAAGAACCCCCCTCTTGAAAGGAGTAGTGATGAATCAACCCTAAAAAATGTGAAGCATGTTTCATCTAATGCATCTCTTGTGATTCCTAATGTAGGTAAAGTCACATCCCATAAGAAAAAGGTGGTTCCCAGTAGACATCCTACCGTACCTAGATCAAGGCCTAGAACAAGATCAGAAAGGTTTTCTCAGATGGCATCCTTAGGACCTGATTATCTGGATATTGAGATTAATAATGAGGATATTTATTTTCCATTGGATCAACAAGAAAAGATTCATGAAATTCTTACCAATAACATAGAAGTTCCTCAGGCTAAGAGCACTCCTATAAAAATGCCTGGCAATCAGATAATCATCGGTTCAGTTCCTCCTTGGTTAACCGAATCAGTGAGTAAAAGGAAGAGTTATAAGCCTATCTCACTTCCCGTGAAAGAGATTGTCACCAAATATGCCACCCGAACTCCTAAAGCAAAAAGAATGAAGAGTGATGCAAGGTTATCTACTGGGAAGGTGACTGTAGAGATAGAAACCTTCAGACCTAAAGAAGGAATTTAGTAGCTAGAGGCGGTAGACTTTGAAATCACTAAGATGGAGCTTGGTGTTCTAAACAGGGACTCTAGAGATCATATTTTTAAATTTTTAGTTGATCATATGCTCGGTTAGCCACAAAAAGATGGGAGAGAGAAATGTGAATTGAAACAGCTGGTATCTACCATGGCCAAGTTTCTTTCCTCACTCAAAGATGTTGGGGCACTGCCACTGGCCTAGTCCTCACAAGACTTTGATCCGAATTCAGCTGAAAGCCAAAGGCTAGTGAAACAGATGCAATAGGGTAGAGTCCTGATGGAGGTCATGAAATCTTGGATAAATAATGTAATCGATGAAGGGAGTGCTTTCATACGAGAGTTTATATCTACCTACTTAGATGGGGAAGGATTACTCGGTGAGATTCAAACTCTGGTCCCAAGCTAGGAAATAGAAGAAGAGAAATGCATGGCGGTTGTCATACAGGTTCAAGAAATAGAGATGTATGGTGTGAATCAGTTCTTATTAGAAAATCTGATGAATTTAGTAGACCCTTGTATGCTGTTCATCTTGGAACAAAATTTTGGTTGGAAAAACCCAATGTTGTTGCTGAACAGAGTCCAGTTACCTAAAGAGATGGAGAGGATCAAGGAGTTAAGATGGGAGAAGAATGCGACTCAGGCAAAGTTGACAGGTCTAAAGAATCTGCATTTTCAACCAGCTCAGGAATTGGTGAACATGTTCCGAACCTGGAAGCTCGTACTAATAGCCACGTCAGAAGGCCTTGGAGGGAGTTAGCATTTTATGAGATTGCATTTACCTTTATTTTTGTTTTAAAAGACATGTGTTCTGAAACTCTCATTTTAGTTGTATAACTAGTTTTTAATAGTTTTTCAAGTGTTCGAGAGGCCGGGTTTTTTTGGAGGCTCTCTCAGACCTAAAACTATAAATTCTGGTGCATTGAACTGTGAAAGGGTTAGAAAATAGGGATAAAAAAATAGATATTTTTTTTTTAAGTAGATAGTTAGAATAGTCTTTAAAGTTTTGAAATAGTTTGTGACTTGTTTTGATTAGACTTTGATTCAATCATATATGAATATATAAATGCATGGTTTGATTTAGATCTTTGAATCAAAATCTGGAATGTATTGGTTACTTTGAGTATTGGTACATTTATATCTATGCATGTATTATTTATACTTAGTCACTCTTGGTTTCTTGCTAGTTGTTTCTTCTTTAGTTATTTTATAGGTTCTTTGTTTTAGAAGTAATTAGTAGATCTCAGTATTCTTCATAGTTGAATTTATTCATCTACTTATTCTTGAAATTACCTCAATACCCAAGAGTATTTGAGTGGTCCTTCCACACTTTCTGGTGAGAATTGTATGTATTTACTTTTATGTTAATCATTCATTGAATATCCTACAAGGAAGTTGAACCTTCGAAATTTAGAGGGAAGCAATTTCTGATGCTTACCCAACTGTTGATGAATTGTTTGTCTTCAAAGGCATAGAGTTTTTATTCAATTTCATTTTAAAAGTAGAAGACAAATCTATTCGCCAACACCTCTAAAAGAGAATCAACCCATAGATGAAGGGGGACATAAGGAAGCTAAACCCAAATTGGAATCTTATTAAACATTTCAGAAGAAGGATTGAAATCAAAGTGCCATAGTTTTACCATTAACTAAAACCTATCCTCCCAATTAAAAAAATGATCACACAAGATTGTATTTATGTCTTGAGTATTCTCAAATTTTGCAATTAAAAAAACCCTTTCCATAGGGTAAATATGAACTGTACCCAAAGGAGAGGCTCCCATTGTTGTGAGATCCAAGCATGCAGCTTAGTGAGGCTAGGCCAAAAACCCCTGAATTGAAAAATCACACCATGAGTGGAGAAAACATAAATATTATGATCTATTTCCTCCTCTGTTTGTGCATTCAACATAATAGAAATGACACTTGATACATGAATAAACCTTTTATCCACATGTCATTGCTTCAACCCTTTTTGTTTCCCTACCCACAAATTCTCACTAGTACACACACAGGAGACCCCTGAAGCATCAACAGAAAGGCCAACATTAACCAAATCTCCTTTTCCAAGCCACAAAAAAATAGTTGTTGCACCACCACCAACAGGAACTGTAGTGGCAGAGGGCAACCCCGAATTGGTGGAAGACAAAGGGGTAGACGACGAGACATCCATAGATAGAGGGAGCCTTGTACCTCCCACAACAGAACCAATCTGTGAAGAAATAGCTCCCCTAGTCACAAAAGATGGAAGCCCTAGTTTGGGTACATTTGAAAACAAAGAGCGAGGAGAGCCATTTGGAGCGACAATGGATAGGGATGGCATCAATTTTATGTTGTAATAGAAAAAAATTATAGATTTTTAAAAAAGTCTAAATTAAATTGAGAAATATAAATTTTAGTTCTTGTCAAGGCATGAATACTTATACATTCATTCAATTCAATTAATCCAATTTTTTAAATTAGTTTAGTCAATTATCACATAAAATTAAAAAATTTAGTCAAAATCTTATAGTTTATATTTATTTTATATTTTAAAAAATATCGCTTCTCTTTATTTCTATTGGTTTATATTGAAAACAATAAGAAAAAAAATTAATTTAAAAAATTAAAAAATAAACATTTTAATACATTGGACAAAATATAACTATATTAAATTTTTGAATGAGAAGTCCACTATTTCATATGTCATATATTTGACATATGCAATAGTAGATATGTCATGTCCGCTTTTAGTAGATGAAGCTTTTTTTAATTTAATTACAATAATGAAGTTAATAAACTAGACTTGAGGCTATATTCTATTAAAAGCGTATTATTGAGATCCCCAATCTTATAAATGAGAGATATATATTTATATTTATATTTTTAACTTTAATATTTTTTATTTTATTTATTTATTTTTATTTGTATAAATGCATAAAATATTTTAAAATATATTTTTTAAATCATTGATATTAATATATTTCTTATTTCTTATTTATATTTAAAAACCCAATCTATATACTTATAAATGGATATCGTATATGTTTCTTATTTTAATAATTTTACTAATATTTATTTTTCATGATCTTATTTTGACAATTATTTGTATAGAATTTTAATTTTCTATAATTCTTTTCATATATATATTTACTTTTTTTTATCATATCACATATAAATAATATACCTTTAATAATTTTAGATATTAAACCTATTTATTGGTAGGAGTTGCATAAAAAACTAATCACGAAATATTTAAAGTTTTGTAAGGAAGAAATTCTTTCAAAAAATCTTGTGAAACATGGACTCTCATGATATCATATCTAAACTTTTTAAAAAATTCATTGAGTTTAGTTTGTTGAAGAATGTCTTCTAGAATACCTTTTAAATATGAAGATTCTTAATGGGAGCCATACTAAGAAGATCTTTCTCATACCATGTATTATGGGATAAATTTGGATAATTCTCATAAAAAAGATTTTTTTTTAATGGACCAAGGAACGACACGCATTGTGATGATATAAAGTTGATAATGCTCCCTTGATTGTGCTATAGATTGGAATAAGTATTTTCACATCTATTTTGATCCTCTTGAGTTTGTGATTTGGGTGCACACAAGCACAAAAGGTCATTAAAAAGTTGGGACACCTTGTTTATTTTGCAAGCAAAAGATTGTCTAATGATAAGATGAATAGTTTCACAAATAAAATGGAAGAACTTAAAATGGTGTGCTCGTTATGTTAAACCTATAATACTATTTTTTCATTGATTATTTATGCTTCATATTGTTATAGTGTGAACCCACAATAGTGGGTTACACTTTTTTGCTTGAACGGACATTGAACTCTACATTTTGAAAAAAACTTTCAGATTTGGATGCATATTGTCATTAAACCGTTTGAAATTGAAAGATGAAGTAAATTAGAGTCTTTTAGGATTTTTGGCCTAGATTCTAAATATATTTTTATTTTTGAATCGATTTAAATAGTTTTGTCTTTCTCCCATGAAAATTGGTATGTTGTTGAAAATGTCATTTTCAAAGAGTTATATTATTTTCATAGAGCATAACTTTTTTTCTAAAATAGATATCAATGTGTTTCTTTCGAATTTAGTTTTGTAACATCCATACAGAGGGCATGCAATTGGTTTGATGACATTATCATGATTATTGCATATTTTATTAACATTTGAAGTTGACTAAACCGTAATTTTGACATACCTTGACTACATAGCTTATAACTTGTCGTGTATTTCTCTAATTTCAAATTATTTTTTTGATAGAAATTGGACTCAAACACAGAGAGCATTGTTATTTTTCAACTCTTTTCTACTATTTTTCATTCAACACCAAACTCAGAGGTTTGTATATGATAAAAAACCTACATTCAATTAACGTCAAAAAACATATACATAGTAAACTCAAAAATTGTCAAATCTATAATCGTTAGAAAGCTTGTTTCAAGTACTTGTGCTATCCAAAAGGATGTCTCCTTATTGTTCCATTTGAAACCTATGATTGAACCCTGAAGCCATGAAATGTTTAGAATTTTATAAAACTTTGCAAATTGCCCTTACTTAGGGACTTTCAATAGAAAGTACTTTTGATCGAGAGTATCTAGTTTCAATATAAAATAATTTCTATCGAAAGTACTTGAATGGTTTAACATTGGTTAAGCTATTTACCAAGTTACTTTCAATAGAAAGTTAAAAATGACTTTTGATAGAAACCTATGTCGGCCAATTTGGTGTCGTTTTGGATTAATAACGATTACATATAAATAAATATATGGTTTTCTCATCTTATTAAATTGAAAGATGAAAAATAATTCACATTTTGGAGAAGGAAGACTTTTGAAATTGAATTTTTTGAATTTTGTCAAAATTTGGTGGAACAATTTCGCAAAGTGATGGGAAATAAAAAGAAGGCTAAACAAGAGTACATAACATTATTCAAAAGAGACTGAAAAAAAGACTATGTGAAGAAGCACATGAAATATATTATCATACGAAACAAGGTATGTCTCTCTCTCTGGATATTTTAAGTTTATGGTTAGGACTTGTGCTAATAAAAAATGTAAGCATGATATTGCAATACCTAATTAGACCTAATTTGATAAAGAAGACCTAATTAGACTTAATAAGACTAATTAGACTTGATATGACCTAGATAAGACTAACTAGACCTAATAAGACTAAGAAGACATGATTATATACCTAATTGGACCTAATCTGAGTATTATGACCCCTTAAGACCTAATGTTCAACCTATTAGGACCTAATATGAGTAATAAGACCCAAATCAGAACCTAATATCATTCATAGGATGGGCCTTAGACGTAATTAGACCTAGTTAGACCTAATAATACTAATTAACACCTAGTAAGATATGTAAGTAGTCCTAAGTATACCTAATTAGACATAATTGATGACCTAGTATGACCTAATTTGTTAAAGTTAGTAATAAGATGTAAGAGTACCCCTTAAGACCTAATACTTGACTAATTAACATAAGTAATTTAAGACCTAATTAGACCTTTAATAAGACTAATTAACACCTAATATGAGTAATATGACCTACTTGTACACCTAATATGAGAAATAGGACCCCATAGGCATAATTAGACCTATTATGAGGTCTAATATTGAAAATGTAACCCCTAAGGCCTAATTAGACTAATTAACCCCTAATATTTCCTAACAAGACCTGATTATACTAATTTTTGTACAAAATTTACATGTGAGTAATATGACCTAATATGAGTTATAGGAACTACTATTTAATGGTAATAGTACCTAATTAGGGGTATATTTATGAATTTAATAGGACCCCTTAGACTAAATTAGTCCTAATAAGCCCTAATTATCTATCTAATATGAGTAATAGGACCCCTTCTAGGTGTAATTAGATCTAATTAGACTAATTAACACCTAATATGCTCCTACTATGACCCTTTAAGACCTAATTAGACCCAATATTCTTAATATTATCTCTTAAGACCCAATTAGACCTATTAGGACCTAATTAAACATAATTAGACCTATTAGGATGTAATTATACCTAGTTATCTAGGTCTATTAAGGTATATGATAGGTAATATGACCCCTTAAAACCTATTATGACCTAATTAGACCCAAATAGATGTATTAGGACCTAATTAGACATATTAGGACCTAATTAGACCTATTAGGACCTATGATAGGTTATATCACCCCTTAAGACCCCATTATACCCACTATGAGTAATATGACCCCTTAAGACCTATTAGCACCTAATTAGACCCAATTAGACCTATTAGGACCTAATTAGACTAAATTAGACCTAATTAGACCTAATAAGGCTCAATTAGACCTAATTAGACCTATTAGGACCTATGACATTTTGGAAATTTCATGCAAACTTTTGTTTAATAATTTTAACTTCGTATGTAGGAAATGTTTAAGAAGCACAACCTTCTGAAGTTGGATAAGGGTCATTACAAGCTCAGCAAGCCCAACCTTTAGAAGTTGGAGAAGGGTCATCACAAGCTTGACAAGCACAACCTTCAAAAGTTAGAGAAGGGTCATCGCAAGCTCAATAAGGACAACTTTCAGATTATCAAACAAGTACATCTCTCTCTCTCTCTCTCTCTCTCTCTCTCAATTTAGTATATTTGTGGTGAATATGCATTTTGGGTCGTTCCCCTTAAGACTATTGTTTTTGTTGTGTACATAGCCTTTGATGAAGAAAATATTGAACAAGGGGCATCCCAAGTTGAAGTAATGGACTTTAGAGAAGGGTCATCCCAAGGTCAAATGAGTATGTGTTTCTCTCATTAGTTTATTTACTATTCCCTTTGACATGAGCTTGTTTCTACTTATTTCATAAAGTTCCCCTTAAGATGATCTATTAAGAGATTTTTTTAAAAAAAATTGCAGCTAAAGTAAAAGCAACATATGAGAACGTTAGTCTACCCTAACAGTTGAAGAGAAAAATTAATCGTAAAAGCATAAATCATTTAATTGAAATGGATGTGGAAAAATTGAGAGATTATGCTAAACAACCCATAAATACTATAAATAGGGCATTGAACAAAAATTCTAAGTAAATAATTGCACAATTTGAGAATCTTGATACACTTGAAAAAACCCAACTATTATCAATTACACTTCTTAAATATGAGTTAAAAGAGCCATTAAAATTTTTGGGTGTAGATGCAAGTTTGAAAAAAGACAAAATTGTGTAACGTACAAAAAAAATTGTTGAAAGTGTTAAGGAAGGTTTGCATTCCATTGGAAAAACAACTAGATCTACAGATAAGTCCATTTTAAGAAGAGTCATACTGACATATATTTTAAATAAAAATATGTCCCAAAAAAGATAAATTTCTTCTCTTTCATCTCATATTAGGTACAATGGGAAGACAATAACACATTATTTGAAAAGGAGAATCAATTTGGATGATACTGCATTGGAAGGTAATTGGGCACTAATTTGTAGATCTCCTCGCTCTGATAGGATTAAGGAAATAGTTAGGAACTTGGTTACAACATTTTGGACTGCTCATACTTGTCCTTCACTAAATACAAGATATGTTATCAAGAAGAGGATTGGGCCTAAGGAATATTTCAAGCACACAAAACATTGGTTGGACACAACACAACATGAATTGTATCTCTCATTTTGTAATTCAAATCCTGACATTAAGATTGGACAAACAATGTTTGAAATATTAAAGCCATATTTTGTAAAGATAAATAAATCTTTTGAAACTTTTTGTTGTTGATATCATATTGAATCTAATCTCTACTATCAAGGGTTTATGAAGATGATAGAAGAAAGTGGTGGTTCTCAAAATTCATTTCCTAAATGTCCAAGCCAATTCACAACATCAATCTTATGTAACAAACCAATTGATCACAAAATACTTGAAATAGATTGCATAAGAGGAACTTGTCAAACATGCAAGGATTTGGCTAAATTTCCTTTGCGACTTGAAGATACTGACATGATGAGGATGGTAAAATGTAAGAGTTACAAGTACATAAAGTCTGAAATAAAAGTTGGGAAATAATCAACAAGGTTAGAATATGTAGAGGAGGAGATACCTGTTGCAACATTTATGGAGAATTTTTGTAAATTGATTCAACCATAAATATGTCATATTTTTTTTGCTAAATGGAAAGAAGAATAATTCCAAATACTAAAAGAAACTTTTCCAGTTGGAACAATTTTATCGGTTGTTAACTTTGCATAGAATTACTCTTTGTTTCTCAAAAACAACTTCAAGCATAACAATACTAAACAGATCAGGTCACTATCATGGTACATGTGTCTTATCGACATGCAAAATTAGGTTTGGATGGTGTTGAAAGTACATAGCAAGCATAGGTCATAAATAAATAATATCACTTTACATTAGTGATGATACAGAGCATGACATACATTTTTTTGAGAATTGGTTTAAGACATTTTTTGGATATTTGGAAAACAAAGGCATCAAAATTG
Source organism: Chamaecyparis obtusa (assembly GCA_027943335.1). Classification (NCBI taxonomy): domain Eukaryota; kingdom Viridiplantae; phylum Streptophyta; class Pinopsida; order Cupressales; family Cupressaceae; genus Chamaecyparis; species Chamaecyparis obtusa. The sequence continues at coordinate 1,738,668 of BSBK01003854.1, read as the reverse complement.
AAAAGAATTTCATTTGGTCAGATGGATGTGCAACGCAATTTAAATCAAAAAGGCCAAATTATGCACTATGTAGATATCATCGATACCAAAAGATACCACATATTTGAAGTTTCTTTGAGAGTGGACATGGAAAGGGAGAGCATGATGGTGCAAGAGCTTGTATCAAATGTTCTTTAGGAAAGTATCAACTAGACTATCGAGAAATTGTATAAATAATGCTCATGATTTAGTTGATTGGTCCAAGATGCATTTTGTGGTACCAAATCAGGATAACACATCATCAGGATTGGATCGAGTCATAACGTTCAGAGTATTCTGGGAGATAACAAGTATAAATGCAACATCACTTGTTTCAGATTAAATTTATGTACACTTTAAATTTATTGATCATTGAAGAACATGTGTGTGTGTGTGTGTGTGTGTGTGTGTGTCTATATATATATATATATATATATATATATACATGATTATAACTTGTCTTAAATTTTTACATGTGTCTTATTCAGGTGTTGATAGAAGATCAATCCATGGATGCAAGAGGGTAGACAAAACAATATCCTTGCATTCAGTTATTAGTACATATAATAATGTGTGATCATTGTACAAGAGATTACTCATGCTTTTGATATGACTGCATTTCTAAAAACTATGGTGAATGTATCAACTAAAAATGTGGATATGTTAGTGAATGGAATTTGGTTCCACTAGATGTTACTAATACAAATGATGAAGTTGAGGATGAAAGATTTGACGACATTCCATTGATTTCTACCAATTATGCCCATATTTTAGGTTTGATCAAAATTGATATATGTATATATAAATTTAAAGGATTCATAAACTCAATCCATAAATAAAGTCTGTTTAATTTATATTTACAGGTCAAATTGAAAAAATATTTTGCAGGACATATTTTTGCAGTAATAGTAGAACCTAGAAATATGGAAGGTGTTAGTTACTATTTATTATGTTGCACCAAGGAGAGGATGAAGCTAACAAAGAATGAAACAAGCGATGAAATTATGTTTCCCATAGGTTAGTAGTGTATTTATGTTTAACCTATTACTTGATTGAGTTCCAAATTGTGATGGAATTATACATGTGTTTATGGTTAATTTCACATCTATATAAATGTTTTTGAACTTGTTTGTGAAGGTTCGGTTGTTTTTTTTGGCAAAACTTTATATTTATATTAATATTAATCAACTGGTTCAAAAAGGAATCCCAGAGAAAATAACCAGAAAAGAAAAACTTCTTTCATAACCTATCATAATACAAAGATCAACATTTGATTGTTTGAATAATACCTAGATTACCCAAAACCCAAGGCCATAAACAGACCTGATTACAACTTATATAATAAATCCCAATATATAATGAAAATGCACATCTGCATTTGTCAAGATTACAAAAGAGAGAGTAATATATATCAAAACCTAACCTGCCCGATACCCAAAGCCAATTGGAGGCCTAATTATAGTATGAATAATCCAACACCCATTTACATCTTTAAAGTACAACAAAATGTGCAAGTATACATGTGAATAGATCGGTGAAGCCAAAACTAGAGTAGAAAACCTTCTTGGAAAAAAAGAAGCAACATAAAATCCCATCAAAGAGAAGAAGAAGACATTCATCTTCATATAACAGTAAAAAATGAACTATCTATCTGACATGGAAATCACTCAGTATCATAGGAGGATGAGTATAATGTTGAATACCTGCATCAAAATATTAGCCCAGAAAAAAAAACATAAACAGGGCACATTAAATAGCATGGAACAAAGCCCCCACTACCAAGTTGTGAGGGAGTTGATAAAAACAAGGAGCTCCACAATATGTCAGCTTCAAAATGTAGAATGGCTTCCGAACCCGAGGCACCATGAGATGCAACAGGAGAAGAAGATGATTTAGCTATAGAAGGATCCGAGGCATGTTTAGGAGGAACCAAAGGAGAAAGACCACTGTGTAGAGACAAATTACCACCCACAAAAGAAGACCCTGAGACCAGAATGGAGGCACGAGAATGGGACATCAGACCAAGTAGGGCATATGTTTTTGCAAAATCTTTTCCCTTGTAACCCCCATCAAAGGGAGTCCTATTAAGGACGTGATCAAGAGGCATAATAGAAGATGAGGTGATGAGGTGAGACAATCCTTTATTGATGCTAACATCATGGTGAACTTATCTGAATTGAAAATAAGGTGGCATAGAAATATACCACCTACATGAGCATCACCTTGCCAAAGATTGTCATTTTGAACTTCCAACAATAAACCATTATCTTGAAGGAATTGGGGCAAGATGACCCAGTTCACAATAGCAAGAAATAGGGACCAGGATTGAGATAAGTCCATAAGATTAGAGCAAAAGATGGAAATAATTTGGGATGGGAAGATAATTATTTTAAACTGGGGAGTTAAAACTGACTCTCCAATCAGGCTCTGAATACACCTAGAATATTTTGGACAATGAATAACGAACATGGAAGATAGGGAAGCATCAGAGATATTACCTTCAAAGGGAATTTCAAGATTTGGAGGAGAGAGACAAAATTAGAGATTAAAGGGCCTAAACTCATCAGAATATCTATTGACAACCATAGTAGAAAGATTGAGTAGAGGAAAAGGACTAAATAATGCCGAGGAAAAGAGGGGCAAGACAAATATATAATGAAAAGAAAAGCCATGATGAGAAACAACTTCCCAATGAAAGATATGATTGAAAAACAACATCCATTTGAATCCAAACATACAAAAAATACTAAGAGATGACAGAAACTTAGAGTGTTAGCCACTGCCACATGCATGAGATCCATCAGAAGATAATCAAACAATGATGAAACTGAGCCACCCTACAGACTAATAATTAGATCATCAAATGATAAGTACCAAAGGAAAGAATACACATGTGAGAAAAATGAAAATTGAGAACCATCAAAAGATAATCAAACAATGACATAACTGAGCGACCTTGTAAACTAATAATTAGATCACCAAGTGATAAGTACCAAAGGAGAGAATACACACGCAATAATAATTAATGAACATCATGAGAATACATATAGAACAAAGATCTCATAATACAAGAAGGATTCTCAATAATAAATAAAGAATCATATGGGGCAAGGCAAAGTAAACAAAGAAGTACTAATTGATAAAGGTACCAGACATCAGGTTAGGAAATTTCAATTTGAATCAAATTAAAGATAGTAGGGTGGAAAGTCAGGGATACTAAAATGGAGGGATAAGATAGATGAATGTCATTAGCGCCTAGATTAGCAAGCAAATTCGCTACATAATTACCTTTTCTAAAGGTGTGGGTTAAGAGACAATCTGAAAATAAATCAAGAATTGACCAAATCTGAGACAAAACATATTGGATGTGTTGTGAAAAAGAGCATCTCTTAACACATGCATTAATAATCACTGAGGAGTCACCTTCAACATGAAGGAATTTGATATTTAGATTCTTAGCAGTAGAAAGACCATGCAACAAAGCATAGGCTTTCACCAAATTATTTGTTCCTGGTGGGATAGGGTAAGCCTCAAAGTAAATAGAAAAGCCATGATAGTCATGAAGAACAAAACCAACCCCAGACTTACCCGGATTTTCCTTTGAAGAACCATCAAAGTTAAGTTTAACAAAACCAGGTTGGGGAGGAGACCATTTAATTGATGCTCTAGATTGCAACCTATCTTTAGGGTAGAGGGGGAAAGGAAAGGAAGGAAACATCAAACCCTTCCACTTCTTAGAGGTAATACCATCTCAAGAGGAGAAGCCTTGATTCCCCTTAAACTTACAAGTATAAGCATTGGTAATCTCAACAATGGAATGATGGAGCCTATTTAGAACAACATCAAGGGAAGAGGTACAATTGTGAAAAATCCATTTATTCCTTTCCCACCAAATAGACCACAAGATCAAACAAGGAGAACAAATCCAAATGCAAGAAAACATAGATTTAGGAAACAATACTGGGCAAGATTGAAAGAGTTCCCATATAGACAATGGGAGAGGCATAAGAAATTCCAACTTTTCTAGAACAAAAATCCAAAAATTTTGGGCGAAGGGGAAATTGAGGAAAAGATGATTAGTGGATTCTTGGCCTGATTACACAACACACATTGAAATAATTAGCAATATTGAGTCTAGACAATCTTTCACTTGTAAGGACGCGATTCCTCAAGACAAGCCAGGAGAAGTAACCTGCCTTAGCTATAACTAAATTATACCAAGAAAAAAGAAAGGCTCTCTACTTTATCTTGTTATTGTGATAAGATTAAGCCATCTCATATCCTAACCTAACTGTGTAGTTTCCATCCGGGGATGGAGCCCAAAAAAGAAGGTCAAAGGCCCTAGAAAAGACAATGGATTATTTAGAAAGAAATTGATTAGCACAAATGGCAGCATGAGGATCAATAGAAAGAAGGGAAAATTCATTCCATATGACTAATCTTGAATGAATGTAAACATCAGATACATATTTAATTAGTTTGGGACCCCAATGAAATGAGCTACTTCCCAGATATCTAAGAAATGCTGAAGACTATATAATGGAGGCAAACCATTCCATGAATCAAGCTAGAAATTAACTGACTCACCATTATGGACTTCCCAAGACACAAAAGAGGTAATAATGTGCCTATATTTTATCATAAAGTTCTAGGTGGCTGAACCTTTTGGAGGGTCAAGAACATAAATAATCCTAGAGGGGTTTAAATTATCAAGGTATTTTTCTTGCATCAAATAACACCACTTAGTGTTAGGTTGAGAAAATAATTTCCAAAGCAGGTTACCACCAAAGGCCAAATTACGAGATGTTAGATTATGAAGACCCACACCACCAGTAGATAAGGAGGATGATATATCTGATAGTGAAATGAGTGAGATTTTACTTTCTCTTGTCATGTTGGTTGTCCAAAGGAATTCCCATATTAGTTTATCAATTTGACTGAGAACTAACTTTGGGGCTTGCAACACTGAAAAATAATAATTAGGAATGCCTGATAAAATAGTTTTGATTAAGAGAATTCTACCAGAGAGTGAGAGCCACCTCACTTTGCAAGCCAGAACCCTAGATTTAATATGAATAATAACCAATAGCCAATAAATTGCTTTATTTGATCCTATGAAGAAAGGAACTCCTAGATAAATAGAAGAAAGTTCATCTAGAGGGAAGCCTAGGATATTGACAATTTTTTCAGCTACTATAGGGTCTGTGTTAAAGAGATACACCTTAGATTTATGAATGTTAATTTTTTGACCTTAGGCTGAAGAATAAAGGTCCAAGACCTTTCTAAATTTCTTAGCCTCCAGAAGGGAAGCCTTACCAAACATGAGTGTGCCATCAACAAATAGAGAATGAGTGTCCGAAATAGAGGTATCAGGGATGGGCACACCAAGCCACAACCTAGAAATGTGAGATGCATTAATGGTACAATTCAAAGCCTCAGCCATAATGATGAAAAGAAAAGGGGATAAGGGATCTCCTTTCCTAACACCTTGGGTTGAAGGAAAAAAGATAGCTGATGAGCCATTGATTAATATAGAGAAATGGGCTCCAAAAATACAGGCCTTAATCCACTTGCACCATTTCTTAGAAAAATAAAATTTTATTAGGACCTTTAAGAGAAATGACCAATTCAGCCTATCATAAGCCTTCATCATATCCAACTTAATGAAAAATGAAGGAATGGAATGACAATTAATAAAATGAAGGGTTTCATGGGCAAGAATAGCCCCATATGTAGTTTCCCTACCATGAACAAAACCACCTTGTTCATGAGAAATAATTCTTGGGATAATATACTGGAGCCTTAGGTAAATGGCTTTAGTGATGATTTTATAAATGGTGTTACAAAGAGAGATTGGACAAAAATCAGCAAAGGTTTGAGGGTCACTATTTTCAGGAATAAGGACAAGATTCATAGTATTGAAGAATTTTAACATAGCTAAATTCTTTCTGGATTCCTCTAGGAATGCCAATAGATCAAAACATATAAAATCCCAAGATTTTTGTAAAAAGAGCCCTGTAAAGCCATCTAGACAAAGAGCTTTGTCAGAAGACAGTGAAAAGACTATAGTTCTGATTTCTGAAAGAGTAAAAGGAGCCATCAATATAAGATTATCTTGGGCTGCGATAGAAGAGGGGATTACATCAAGAAGATCAATCAACCTATTGTCATCAAGCTAAGAAGGTGGAGGAGGAGATAACAAGTTCAAAAAAAATCTAACTCCTTGCTGCTTGACATTCTCAATGTCAGAGAATACATTCCCATACTCATCTTTAATATAAAAAAATGACTTAACTATTTTCTTATGTTTGGCTGAGGCATGAGAAAAATTCATGTTCTGGTCACCTAGTTGCAACCAAAGCTTATGAGACTTCTGTCTCCAAAACTCTTCTTCCCTAGCACAAAGTTCAGCCCACTCAGCCTAAAGGAGTTTCTATTTCTCAAAAGATTGAGGATCTAACCCAATATTGGTTATAGTATGGTGATTAATTTCAGCCAAATCCTTTTCCAATTTTGATTTTTGAACAAAAATGTTTTTAAATATGTTAAAATTCCAAGCCTTGATCAAATTTTTGACATATTGCATTTTAAAAAAAAAAATTGATACATCATAGTGTTGTTCTCATGAGGGGCAAATAGCCACCACTGCTTTAAAAGTGAGTAAAAAAAAGGGTACCTAAACCAAACCGATTTGAATTTAAAAGAAGATTTACCAGAAGTTGGATTAGAGATATTAGAAGAGTCAATTTGTAGTTGGATAGGAAAGTGATCCGAATCAGAAAATGGCAAGATATCCAGGGAAAGAGAAAAATTTTCTAACTTCCAAAGCTGCGAACAAGGAAATCTATCCAACCTAACCGCAATTTGCAAAAAACCCGATCTATGATTGGTCCAAGTATAAGACCCATTTTTAGGTGTGACATCAAAAAGTTCATTATCCTAAATGAAATTATTGAAGTCTAATACTATACAAGTGGGAGGAGCAATCCCCCCTTTCTTATCATTTGGTCCCAATGTAGAATTAAAATCCTCAGCTAAAAGGAATTTGGAATCCGGGAATTATTGAATAGTGTTAGTTAATGATTGCCAAAGATGCAACTTAGCTGATGTTGATGTGGGTTCATAAAGGTTAATTATAAAAAAAGATATACTAAAATGCTTGACACTAACTAATTTCCAGTTAGAACCTTCTTGAAGAGGGAATAGTGAAACTTTCTTAGCATCACATAGAACAACTAGGCCACCTGAAGCACCATTTGCTGGGACATAGGAGCTCTACCAAGTAATCCATCTACCCATAGAGGCATTAAAGTTATCAATAGAAAATTTAGTTTCTTGAAGCAGGATAATATCACTTTGAGAAGAATCAAGCCTTTTCTTGATTCTATTTCTCTTGTCAGAGGTGTTAATGCCTCTGACATTCCAAGAAAGGATCCTCATTGTGGACAAGGAGAACACTTAGTTCTCCTTGTTGAAAATCTTTTTGAAGTGGAAAAATTTCCAACCAAGGTTGATTGAACACCAACCTCTATTTCTTCCAAAGCCTTAGTCACTCTAGATTTCATGCCTCTAGTTTTAGGTGTAACTACCTTCAATTTAGGAGACAATGGAGTTTGAACAATAGCTGATTTTCCCAATTTCTTGACTTGGGAGTCCTTTTGATCAACATAAAGTGAAGATTTAGAATGAAACTCAGAATCCTTATCTGATGAGAAAGCATTAGTGACCAAGTCATTAGTAAAGGGAGGTTTTTGAAAATTGACTAGGTCATCTTCCTTAAGTGAAGCATAAGAAACATCCTTTCCCTTGACAGAACCACTAGAGGGGGAATTTATAGATGGGTGAATTACATCAACAATAGGGCCAAATAGAGGATCAACTTGATAGTCAAGGAAGGGAAGGGGAGACATTAAGTCATCACCATCTTTGTCTAACTAAAGATTGTTCTAAAAATGGGAGGCAATAGCTGAAATAACATCTATAGCCATAAGGTCAGTATGTTCTAGAGTCAATTTGTGAAACTTAAGAGGGTTATCAGAGAACATTAACTTTTTGACAATAGAGTCCATCATTAACGAGCCCAAGGGCTTAGGGTCTGAATTGGGGAGTGAAATTAGAGTTGTTTGAATCACTGCCTCAGAAAAATCTACTCCTTTGAAGAGAGAGGTAATAATAGGTAGATACAACCATAGCATGCTAACAAAAGAGTGAACAAAAGATAAAGAAATACTTGGGGACTGATTCATAACTTGTGGCTCATGAGATGATATAGGCTGGTTATGCAAATTATCTGACAAATTAGAGGGGCACCTTTCTTCGGTAATCCTATTAGGAACTGATACATCTACTCTTGGTTGGGAGACCCCCTCATTATGAAAGAATGGGGAACTATTGGAAATGGATGCGGCCAGAACCGTTACTTTAGGCGATGAATTATCCTTATCTCGAACCACTATGGAACATTTTGAGGGAAAAGTGGCATGATCTTTGCAAACAATTAAATTTAAACAATTTGGATCTTTACATTGATTTGTAAAATGGCCCAATGAATTATCATAATAAGATATAGTTTGCACATCCTGAACAGTAATATCTTGATGCGAGGAGACCCATTTGGAGTGCAAAATAATGGATTTGGGAAGTGGTTTGAGGGTGTTTAGGAGGAGGCAAACTCGGACAAAATGATGAGGTTCTTCAAAAGGAAGAAGGTCATGATAAATAAAGGTTCCAAACTTGTTTGAAATTGCTTCAACAACATCCAAATCTTTGTATTCAAGTGGTAAGACTGGCATCTCAATTGAGAATAGAATTAGGGTACACATAGAGTCATTCATTTTAAAATTAGGAGCCCATGGTACCAAAGTAACATTGAAACCATTAAAAAACTAGAAGTTACTAAAAAGAACATTATTACAAACATAAGATGAATAAAAAATAGCAATAAATAAGTTTGAGGCATGATCCATATAAAATAAATCAAACAAAACAACCCAATTCATGAAAGCCCAAGAATGAAAATCTAAAATAGGAATAAATGACCAGATCTTACCAATAAGGGAAAACTCTTGCATATGCAAGACCTGAGATGCTAATAAACCATCTTCCAAGAAGATAACATGTTCAGAATGACTTATTTGAGGGTTAGTACCTATGCTTGAAGTTGAATGAAATGAGCCAATGACAAGTGGGATTTGAGTCTGCAATGGCTGTGTCTTGAAGGAGCCATGAGCCCTAGATCTAGGGTGATAAGAATGAACTAGATTGCTTGATGAAACTAATTCTGTAATTTTCGAGAGAAGGAAGAAACCATAGATTTAGAGTGAGTAGGCTGATTATGGTAAGGAAGATGATGCGATTGAACATGAATGTTATTTGGGGAAGAGACAAAAGCGGGAGGCCAAACAATCAAAGAATTAGGCCAGGATACAAAGGAAGATGTTCAAGGGTCAAAGTTCCCAACGTGAACACCATTAATATTAGATATAGGGGTAGGCAACAAAGGACCCGAGAAAATGTCCACAGAAGGATGAATGTGAGGCTAACAAAAAGAGGAAGGGAGAGATTTCCTCCCACCAAATCTAGTTTGAAAAAAATTATTACTAATCCTAACAGACCTAGAATCTCCTCTCTCTATCTAAACACTCACTCTCAACTTGTGCCAAAAAATTTCTTTGAAAGAATCTAAAATTTTCACAACAAAAAGTATAGCTTTTTTTTATCTACAAGAATGATTGCCTCTACTTCGCTTGCTGAAATTTTATTTCCCCTTCTTCCCTGGTTTCTATTGGAAATCTCTTCCACACAATCTACTCTTAGAAAATATCTTTCCACTGAATGTCTCTAGGAAATATCTTCCTCTCAATATATCTAGGAAATATCTTCCTCTCAATATAGCCAAGAAATCTCTTCCTCTCAACGTCTTCAAGAAATCTCTTCCTCTTAATGTCTTCAAGAAATCTCTTCCTCTTAATGTATCCAGAAAATCTATTCCTCTCAATGTTTAGGGAAATCTCTTCCTCTCAATTTGGTTCTCCACTATCAATATACCACACATTGTTGGCAACTAGAATTGAGAGACTAGCAATGAGTAAAAACTCATTCTCAAACCATGTTGCAAAATCATCCACCTCTATAGTAACTACAACCTGTTTCACTTTCTTTCCCTTATTTTCCTTACTCAGGCAATGACCAACATAGTGACCCAGCTGATGACAATGTAAACACTTCACTTTACTTAGATCTTTCTTTGTCTCACTCTTGCAAGAAGACTCTTCACTTGGCCCTTTATTGGTCTTCTTCTTTCCTTTTCTTACAAGAGCAACATTCTCTTCATCTTCAACCTTCTTTGTATGATTTCCTCACTTAGAAATTTCATGTATCTCCTCTTGGAAAAAATCATCCCAAATGCTCCTCCAATTAGGTAGGCACTCTCGACCAACAACACACTTTAAAAATACATTCCAATATTTCAAAAAACCATTCAAGGCTATACGCACCAACTCATCTTTATTAATTGTCTCTCAACCAATCACAAACTTGTCCCTGACATGAGTCAACTTGGATAAGTAAGATTTCACTCACTCTCCCTTGGACATCTTGGTATTATGGGATTTTTCCTTGAGAATCATCTGAAAACTCTGATAATCACTTTGATATAGTTTTGTAAGTGTATCCCACATCTCCTGGATAATATATTTTCCTGATAGATGGGGAATCAAATTATCTATTACCCCGTCAAGGATAATCCTTTTTGTCTTGGTCTCCTTGAATTCATGCAAATCCAAAGCAACAAGATCATTCATATGTGGTGTCACAACTATACTAGCATAGATCCTCAACATGTTCTCCTTGATAAACGATGTATTTGAACCTTTCATTGTAATAAGTTAGATACACCCTTAAGCCTATGCTCATATCAAACTTATACCCATTCAAGGATTTTGTTCAAATAGGCCCACACACATCTGAGTGTACGAGATCCAAAATCCCTTTAGATACATTGTTGATACTTGGAAAATTAGTCTTGGCATATTTCCAAAGAGGACAATCCTTTAACACCTCATACTTTTCTATCTTCATCTCAAACACTGGTACCCATAGCCACAAAAGAAACTAGAGATAAAAATATTTTTTCTTTTTTTTAAGAAGGAGAAAGAAAATTTTAGCAAGGGAAGCAAGGAGAATTATTCTCATAGAATTTCTATACTTTATGCTATGAATTTTTTAGATTCTTTCAAAGATATTTTTTAGCACAAGTTGAGAGTGAGAGAGGAGATTGTGTGGCTGAAATAATTGTTGTGGTAATCTTGTAATGCATTGAATGAGTTCTTTCTCTTGATGTTGAATAGAAGGTGTGGTTGCATGTTTTCTTCATCAGAGATTGTGTGGAGAAAGTGATAGTGAAACTCTGGTACTTTCCTACAAACGAATAGATAATAGGTATCTTGATAAAAAATTTAATGAAGAATAAGATTGTACTCTTCAGGGATAAGCTGGGTATTCTACATAACACCTTCATCGCTAAGAGGGAGTGTTGATTTTTTGTTTAGCTCAGAAGGTGGAGTGGATTTTATTTAAAGCAACTCAAGTTGGATATTTAGCAACAAATTTTATTTTATTTATTCTTTGAAAAGAATATTTCTAAGTTTGTGAGGTTGACTAAATCAAGAGTGATTTTATATATGATTTAAAGCCAAAGAAATCAAGGAAATATTATTTTCTTTCAAGCTAAGTATAGAAGCTAGGCTCCATATATGTAATATTGTTGTAGAAACTTGTATTGGTTTCATGAAGAGAAATTTAGTTGTTAGATTGAATAGAAGATCCAACATTTGTAGTTTTTTCCCCACGCTGGGATTTCCTAGGTATATGTGTTTTATTGTCTTTTTGAGATTGGCTTCTATTCTTTCTTTTGCTTCCTTTGTTATTTGTTGTTAATTAATTAAGAGTATTGATTCGTATAAATTAGATAGAGTTTCTATTTTGTGAATTTATTGTGCAATTAATCTATAGATGGGTTATAAGAAATAATATGGTATCAGAGCTCTAAACTTTGAATACAAAGCCAAGATTTGTGACACATAATTCAAAAGAAAAAAAAAAGATTTTTGTCTCTAGTTTCTTTTGTGGCTATGGTCACCAGTGTTCAAGATAAAGACAAAAAAGCATGAGGTGTGCAAGGGTTATGCTCTTGGTAAATATACCAAGACTGATTTTCCAAGTAGTGATAGTAGATCTGAAGGGGTTTTAAATCTCGTACACTCATATGTGTGTGGACGTATGTCAACAGAATCCTTGATGGGTATAAGTTTGAGATGAAAGACTTGTGGTTGATGCACTACTTTCTGGGGTTAGAGTTGTGGCTTAAAGAGGGATAGATATTCCTTGGACAAGGGAAATATTTAATTGATATCTTGAAGTGATTCAAGATGGAGAACTATAAGCCCATGTCAAAAACACTTATAACTAACTTGAAGAAGATTGATTCTTCCATATAAGAGGTAGTGGACCCAACTATATACAGATGGTTGATATGATCTCTTATGTATCTGGTCAATACTAGGCCAGACATTTGTTTTGCTGTGAACTCTCTCAGTTAGTTTATGGTGAAAACTAAACATGTGCACTAGATAACTGCAAAGCATGTTTTGAGATATATCCAAGGCACAATTGAATATGGGTTGAATTATGTTTAGTAGGATGGAGATATCGAGAGGAAGATATTTCATGGAGATATTGAGAGGAAGAGAGTTCCTTGAACATTGAGAGGAAGAGATTTCTTGGATATATTGAGAGGAAGAGATTTCCTGAAGACATTGAGTGGAAAGAGATTTTCCAAGAGTACATAGTGAGGAAGATATTTCCAAAAGAAACTGGGGAAGAAGGCGAAATAAAATTTTGGCAAGGGAAGAAGAGGAAATTATTCTCATAAATAGAAATTTCTATACTTTTTGCTCTGATTTTTTTAAATTCTTTTGAAGACAATTTTTAGCACAATTTGAGAGTGAGAGAGGAGATTGTGAGGCTGAAATAATTATTTTAGAAATCTTGTAATCTGTTGAATGAGTTATTTATCTTGATGTTGTATAGAAGGTTTGGTTTCAAGTTTTCTTCATTAGAGGTTATGTGGAGAAATGGATAGTGAAGCTTTGGTACTTTCCTATGAACAAATAGATAGCAGACATCCTGAAAAAGGCTTTGTTGAAGATAAGTCTATATTCTTCATGGATATGCTGGGTGTTGTGTAGAACACCTTCCTCATTAAGAGGGAGTGTTTAGGGTATGTGCAAGATCATGAGGGGCCAAACTATGCCCTTAAGTGGCAATAAAAAATCAGCAAATCAGGGTTAGTCAACTTGATGTGAAAATTTTAACTAGCTATGAACCTAATATCAAAAAGTTGTAAGAATAGAATCTGTAGAAAATTGAATGTAGTTTCTAAACTACTAGGCCTTTTTTGAGAAAAAGTTAGTATGACTGGTGAAAAGTATAGATTTCAATGCAGCAGTACAAACATTTCAGGAAAAAAATAAGAAGTCGGTGTATGTCTGACCACCTTAATCATAATCAAATGATAATATTTTATTATAAGATTTTATATATAATTAGTAGACTCATGTCCAGATGTGACACATATTTTTTTGTAATTTTATTCCAAAAAAATAATTAATTATGAATTTTCTACTACATTTTCAGAATAAAAAAACTCCTTTGTCTGACCACCTTAACTCATTCAAAACTTTACAAAATTGAAATTTTATTTTTTTCCTTATAGTAGGCAAAGCATAGAATGTGACACATTTTTCGGATTTCAAAAATGTTATACCGTTTGAAATTTATAGTCATTTTTCAATCAGTATATAAATCAACACTTTAGAGGTAGCTCAATTGAAAAATAACTAATAATTACTTATCGAATTCAAAATTTAACAACAATTATATCAATAGAAAGCTGATAATCTCCTTAAGATACCCTTTTCGTTTTATCAAATTTGGGTGAAAAAAAAGTCATCAGCTAAATTGTCAAAGTCTGGAACTCAAAGAAACATGGAAAAAACTCGTATTTGAGACATTCCAATAGTTGACCATGTAGGTTTGGTGCACAAAGCAATACCAAGCCTAATCGGGTACCCGATATTTTTGGGTACTCAATATTTACCTGAACATGACACACAATTTTGAATTTTCACTTTGCCTCTACTTTCTCCCTCCCATTTCTCCATCCTTCATAAACATATATATATTAAATATATATTAGATATATTAAATATTATATAATATCAATTATATATTAAATGTTATATAATATATATTTTAAATTAAATATTATATAATATACATGTTACGTTAAATATTATTTAATTATATATTAATATCAAAAACTATATATTAGATTATATATTATATATTAAATATTATATAATATACATTTTACATTTTAAATATTATTTAATATGATTCTGAGCATGAGCATGAGTCCCTATAGGGGCGTAGTTGTGCCTTTTACATGCGTCAAAAACCCTAACTACGTAGAAATGGAGGCTTTGAAGAATAGTTCACTGGAGGCGGATTATAGAAGTAGAGGGCAAGAGAGTCACTCTGTTTCCACCGCTTGTGGCTATGAAATGGTATCTTTCCCTACTTTTTCAACCGGAACGCTAAATTGTAAAGGTTCTCAAAATAGATTCTGGTCACCAGACAATTGTACCATGCCTGTTGATAATGCGGCAGCTCAACAGAGTCATTGGGAGGTTAAACAAGAACAACCAAACAGACCTTTGAACCGATCGAAGATTATGGAGAGTGGGGAAGGGTTTGGTAAAATGAGTAGTTGTACTAGAAATTATGCAGGTGTTGTAGAACTGACCGCATTAATAAATTTAAAGAAGAGATGAATGGCGGTGTGACATTATGAGGAAAGCCTTGTCATTTCGATGGTGCTGCCTCGATATTATGAAGAATGTCTTGCTGCTTCAATGCCAGTGCCACCTCTGTCTCAGACTTTCACCATTGCTTCTCATCAGTACTCTGAGATATGGCAGGGATTGAAGGCTTTTGCATAGCATAGTCCATCATAAATTCTCTATAAATCATCATGTGCTCTAGTATTCTGTGCGTTTCTGAATGACTTACTCGAAGAATTTAATTTTTACCATAATTTTGGATCCATGGATTGTCATTTTGCGCTTGGAGAGAAGCTGCGGATTGCAAGAATTTGATAAATTTGGTTTATCTCATTTTATTTCTCTGCCATTTCTGAGTAATACGATTTTGTTATTGTCCGTCTTAAATGATTTCGCCTGAAGTTAATGAATTTTTTTAGATGATTTTGTCTGAATTTTTAACGAAATTTCTTCCATGGATGCTAATGAAATCTCTTCCATGAATGATGATAAGATGTTTAAATTTAGAGTTAATAAATTCTATAGCTTAAATGTTCTTTGTTGTAGAGGGTTATTTTCATGGTTTGTGATTCATGCGAATCCTTAATAGTTTCATTCTTAAAAGAATTCATAAATAGATTCTCCATAGCCAATTTTCTTCTTGATCGTTGCAATATTTTATCCTCCACTGAACATTTTGTAATCAGTTGATATACAATTACATTTTTCTCTTGGCCAATTATGTGGGCTCGCGATTGAGCCTGTAGATCCACAAAAGGGTTGAAATTTGGATCTGGTGGAAGAGTAGTATTAGCAAGAAGTCATTCACTAACATCTCATTTGGGTCATGGGGACTCCCTAGGGGTCCTAGTATGCCTTATCATGTGTTAGGACACCTAGGGAGTCCAAATGACCCCTTTTGACACATTGGAATGCTCAAGTGTGTCTTAAGGGGTCCTAAGACCCCTTAAGACACACTTGAGCATTCCAATGTGTCAAAAGGGATCATGGGGACTCCCTAGGGGTCATAGTACACCTTATCACATGTTAGGACCCTTAGGAAGTCCCCATGACCCCTTTTGATACATTGGAATGCTTAAGTGTGTCTTAAGGGGTCCTAGGACCCCTTCGGACACACTTGAGCATTCCAATGTGTCAAAAGGGGTTAGGGGGACTCCCTAGGGGTCCTAGTATGCATTATCACATGTTAGTACCCCTAAAAAGTCCCGATGACCTCTTTTGACACAATAGAATGCTCAAGTGTGTCTTAAGGGGTCCTACGACCCCTTCAGACACACTTGAGCATTCCAATGTGTCAAAAGGGGTCATGGGGATTCCCTCAGGGTCCTAACATGTGATAAGATGTACTAGGACCCCCAGGGAGTCCCCGTGACCCCTTTTGACACATTGGAATGCACAAGTGTGTCTTAAGGGGTCCTACGACCCCTTAAGACACACTTGAGCATTCCAATGTGTCAAAAGGGGTCACAGGGACTCCCTAGGAGTCCTAATGCATATTAGGACCCTTAGGGAGTCCCTGTGACCCCTTTTGACACATTGGAATGCTCAAGTGTGTCTTAAGGGGTCCTACGACCCCTTAAGACACACTTGTGCATTCCAATGTGTCAAAACAGGTCATGGGGACTTCCTAGGGGTCCTAACACATGATAAGGTGTACTAGGACCATTTGGGAGTCCCCATGACCCTGTTTGACACATTGGAACACTCAAGTGTGTCTTAAGGGGTCTTAGGACCCCTTCACACACACTTGAGTGCTCCAAAGTGTCAAAAGGGGTCATAGAGAAACCCTAGGGGTCCTAGTCTTCCTTATCACACGTTAGGACCCCTAGGAAGTCCCTATGACCCCTTTTGACACATTGGAATGCTGAAGTGTGTCTTAAGGGGTCCTAGGACCCCTTCGGACACACTTGAGCATTCCAATCTATCAAAAGGGGTCATGGGGACTCCCTAAGGGTCCTAATGCATGATAAGGTATACTAGGCCCCCTAGGGAGTCCCCATGACCACTTTCCACATGTTGGAATGCTCAAGTGCATCTTAAGGGGTCTTAGGACCCCTACAGACACACTTGCATGTTCCAAAGTGTCAAAAGGGGTCGTGGGGACTCCCTAGGGGTCCTAGTATACCTTATCACGAGTTAGGATGCCTAGGAAGTCCCCATGACCCCTTTTGACACATTGGAATAATCAAGTGTGTCTTAAGGGGTCATAAGACCCCTTCATACACACTTGAGCATTCTAATGTGTCAAAAGGGGTCATGGGGACTCCCTAGGGGTCTTAACATGTGATAAGGTGTACTAGGACCCCTAGGGACTCCCCATGACCCTTTTTGACACATTGGAATGCTCAAGTGTGTCCGAAGGGGTCTTAGGACCCCTTAAGACACACTCCAGCATTTCAATGTGTCAAAAAGGGTCGTGGGGACTCCCTAGGGGTCCTAACACGTGATAAGGTGTACTAGGACCCCAAGGGAGTCCCCATGACCGCTTTTGACACATTGCAATGCTGAAGTGTGTCTTAAGGGGTTGTAGGACCAATTAAGAGACACTTGAGCATTCCAACGTGTCAAAAGGGGTCATGGGGACTCCCTTGGGGTCCTAGTAGGCCTTATAACACATTAGGACCTCTAAGGAGTCCCCATGACCCCCTTTGACACATTTGAATGGTCAAGTGTGTCTGAAGGTGTCCTAAGACTGCCTAAAACAAACTTGTGCATTACAATGTGGCAAAAGGGGTCATGGGGACTCCTTAGGGGTCCTAGTAAGTCTTATCACGTGTTAGGACCCCTAGGGAGTCCCCATGACCCCTTTTGACACTTTGGAACACTCAAGTGTGTCTGAAGGACTCCTAAGACCCCTTAAGATACACTTGAGCCTTCCAATGTGTCAAAAGGGGTCATGGGGACTCCCTAGGGGTCCTAGTATGCCTTCTCATGTGTTAGGACCCCTAGGAAGTCCCCATGACCCCTTTTGACACTTTGGAATGCTCACATGTGTTCGAAGGGGTCCTAAGTCTCCTTAAGATGCACTTGAGTGTTCCAATGTGTCAAAAGGGGTCATGGGGACTCCCTAGGGGTCCTAGTATGCCTTATCACGTGTTAGGACCTTTAGGGAGTCCCCATGACCCCTTTTGACACATTGGAATGCCCAAGTGTGTCTGAAGGGCTCCTAAGACCCCTTAAGACACACTTAAGCATTCCAATGTGTCAAAAGGGGTCATGGGGACTCCCTTGGGGTCCTAGTATGCCTTATCACACATGAGGACCCCTAAGGACTCCCCATGACCCCTTTTGACACATTGGAACGCTGAAGTGTGTCTTAAGGGGTCCTACGACCCCTTAAGACACACTTGAACATTCAAATGTGTCAAAAGGGGTCACGGGGACTCCCTTGGGGTTGTACTACACCTTGTCATGTGTTTGGAACTTGAAGCAGTCCCCATAACCCTTTTTGACACATTGGAATGCACAAGTGTGTCCTAAGGGGTCGTAGGACACCTTAAGACACACTTGAGCATTCCAATGTGTCAAAAGGGGTCATCGGGACAGCCTAGGGGTTGTAACCCATGATAAGGCATAGTAGGACCCCTAGGGAGTCCCCTTGACCCATTTTGACACATTGGAATGCTCAAGTGTGTTAGAAGGGGTCCTAGGACCCCTTAAGACACACTTGAGCATTCCAATGTGTCAAAAGGGGTCATGCGGACTTCCTAGGAGTCCTAATGCATGATAAGACATAATAGGACCCCTAGGGAGTCCCCATGGCCCCTTTTCACACATTAGAATGCTCAAGTGTGTCTTAAGGGATCCTAAGACCCCTTAAGACACACTTGAGCATTCTAATGTGTCAAAAGGGGTCATGTGGCCTCCCTAGGGGTCCTAACATGAGATAAGGTGTACTAGGACACTTAGGGAGTCCCCATGAACTTTTTTGACATGTTGGAATGGTCAAGTGTGTTTGAAGGGGTCGTAGGACACCTTAAGACACACTTGAGCATTCTAATGTGTCAAAAGGGGTCATCTAGAATTCCTAGGGGTCCTAACGTGTGATAAGGCGTACTAGGACCCCTAAGGAGTCCCCATGACCCCTTTTGACATATTGGAATGCTAAAGTGTGTCTTAACAGGTCGTAGGACCCATTTGAACACACTTGAGCATTCTAATGTGTCAAAAGGGGTCATGGGGACTCCCTAGGGGTCCTAACGCATGATAAGGTGTACTAGGACCCCTAGCGACTCCCCATTACCACTTTTGAGACATTGGAATGCTCAGGTGTGTCTTAAGGGGTCCTATGACCCCTTCATCCACACTTGAGCATTCCAATGTGTCAAATGGGGTCATGGGGACTCCCTTGGGGTCCTAGTATGCCTTATCACATGTTAGGACCCTTAGGGAGTCCCCATGACCCCTTTTGACACATTGGAAAGCTCAAGTGTGTCTTAAGGGGTCCTAGGACCCCTTCGAACACACTTGAGCATTTCATTGTGTGAAAAGGGGTCATGGGGAGTCCCTAGGGGTCCTAACACATGACAAGGTGTACTAGGACCCCTAGGGAGTCCCGATGACCCCTTTTGACACATTGGAATGCTGAAGTGTGTCTTAAGGGGTCGTAGGACCCCTTTGAACACACTTGAGCATTCTAATGTGTCAAAAGGGGTCATGGGGACTCCCTAGGGGTCCTAACACAAAATAAGGTGTACTAGGACCCCTACGGACTCCCCATTACCCCTTTTGAGACATTGGAATGCTCAAGTGTGTCTTAAGGGGTCCTATGACACCTTTAGACACACTTGAGCATTCCAATGTGTCAAATGGGGTCATGGGGACTCCCTTGGGGTCCTAGTATGCCTTATCACATGTTAGGACCCCTAGGGAGTCCCCATGACCCCTTTTGACACATTGGAATGCTCAAGTGTGTTCGAAGGAGTCCTAGGACCCCTTAACATACACTTGAGCTATCCAAAGTGTCAAAAGGGGTCATCGGGACTTCCTATGGGACCTAACACATTATAAGGCATACTAGGACCCCTAGGGAGTCCCCATGACCGCTATTAACACATTGGAATGCTCAAGTGTGTCTTAAGGGGTCCTACCACCCATTAAGATAGACTTGAGCATTCCAATGTGTCAAAATGGGTCATGGGGACTCCCTAGGGGTCCTAGTATGCCTTATAATGTGTGAGGACACCTAGGAAGTCCCCATGACCCCTTTTGACACATTGGAATGCTCAAGACCCCTTCGGACACACTTGAGCATTCTAATGTGTCAAAAGGGGTCATTAGGACTCCCTACGGGTCCTATCACATGATAAGCCATACTAGGACCCGTAGGGAGTCCCCATGACCACTTTTGACACATTGGAATGCTCAAGTGTGCTCGAAGGGGTTGTAGGACCCCTTAAGACACACTTCAGCATTCCAATGTGTCATAAGGGGTCATCAAGACTTCCTAGGGGTCCTAACATGTTATAAGGTGTACTAGGATGCCTAGAGAGTCCCCATGACCCTTTTTGTCACATTGGAATGCTCAAGTGTGTCTTAAGGGGTTGTAGGACCCCTTAAGATGCACTTTAGAATTTCAATGTGTCAAAAGGGTTCGTGGGGACTCCCTAGGGGTCCTAGTACACCTTATCATTTGTTAGGACCCCTAGGAAGTCCCCATGACCCCTTTTGACACTTTGGAATGTTCAAGTGTGTCTTAACGAGTCCTAGGACCCCTTCGAAGACACTTGAGCGTTCCAATGTGTCAAAAGGGGTCATGGGGAATTCCTAAGGTTCCTAACGCATAGTAAGGCATACTAGAACCCCTAGGGACTCCCCATGACCCCTTTTGACACATTGGAATGCTCAAGTGTGTCCAAAGGGGTCTTAGGACCCCTTATGACACACTTGAGCATTCCAATGTGTCAAAAGTGGTCATGGGGACACCTTAGGGGTCCTAACGCATGATAAGGCATACTAGGACCCCTAGGGTGTCCCCATGACCCCTTTTGACACATTGGAAGGCTGAAGTGTGTCTTAAAGGGTCGTAGGACCCCTTAAGACACACTTGAGCATTCCAATGTATCAAAAGGGGTCGTGGGGACTCCCTAGGGGTCCTAGTACACCTTATCACGTGTTAGGACCCCTAAGGAGTCCCCATGGCCCCTTTTGACACATTGGAATGCTCAAGTGTGTCCGAAGGTGTCTTAGGACCCCTTAAAACACACTTGAGCATTCCAATGTGTCAAGAGGGGTGGGGGGACTCCCTAGGGATCCTAGTAAGCCTTATCAAGTGTTAGGACCCCTAGGGAGTCCCCATGACCCCTTTTGACACTTTGGAACACTCAAGTGTGTTGAGAGGAGTCCTAAGACCCCTTAAGACACACTTGAGCATTCTAATGTGTCAAAATGGGTCATGGGGACTCCCTAGGGGTCTTAGTATGCCTTATAATGTGTTAGGACCCCTAGGAAGTCCCCATGACCCCTTTTGACACATTAGAATGCTCAAGTGTGTAATACCCCAAAATTGGCACTTATTTAATTTGATCAATTTTGGTGCATTATCTCAATTTTACATCACCAAAGTCCTAGTTCCCTAGGCAATTTTCTCTCTCCTACCTGACTTAATTTTACTTGATGTCAATTGTAAAGACCATAAATTGCAATAATCAAATATTAATATTAATTCCTAAAGTCCTTGACTTTAATTAGCTAAATTACCTCTATGATAATTTAATTTAGTTCTAAAGTCCTAAGCACTTTGAATTAAATTAAAATCTACCCCTTTAGCTAATTACCCTTAAAAAGGAATTAATAAAGATTTAGTTAATTGAATGGACACCTCTTTATTTGAATTTAATAATTCAAATTATTCAAATTAGTCACACCCCATATGTGGCATAAATTCCACTTTTTAATTAAATAATTCCATGCCTATTTGTCCAAAAAGTGAAGAGCCTTAATGGAAAATGAAGTCACTTAGGACATGTGGCAAAAGGAGTTACATGCGAGATTCCCCCTCTTTTTCTATTTAAGAGCTTGCCTTTTCATTTCAAAGGATCAAATTTTTGAGAGCATAGAGATTATAGTGAAATTCTACTACATTCTTTGAGATTAATAGCTTTTGATTGTTATCATTTTAGTTATTTCATTTAGTATAATATTGCATTTCTCATCTTCTTAGTTTACTTGTTCTTAGATTTAGTCACATTTTCCTTTGAAAACTCTAAAAAGAACTTGCATTTTCATTTTAGATTACATGCATCCATATTAGATTACTTGCATTCTCATGTTAGATTACATGCATTCATATTAGATTACTTGCATTTTGGATTTCATGCATATGATTTTCTTTTAAAATCCTCCATTTTAGTTCGGTCTTATGGTTGTTGTCTTTCGATCTGAGAGTAATCTTGAAAACATCCCGTCTACATAGGAGGCAACAGATCCCTTCACTACGGATTTTGAATTGAATAACTCATATTCTTTTCTGTAATCTGATCATGTGAGTAATGATCATTTTGTGTGTGTGTTGAATTTGAGGTCACATTCACTCATACACATTTTGGCGCCCACCGTGGGGCAGAAAAGATCAATTTCTGGCCTCATTCTTAATTGTTTTTTTAGTTTTATTGTTGGTTCCAGGCCTTGTACGGCCATGTAAAACATGGAAACCTTATATTATAATAATTTATGGATAGAATGATGAATCCTATTTCTCATTATTTTGGTTTGGTTTATTTTTATAAAGAAATGAATAAGTTATGATCATTTTGGTGAAAGTGGGTATTTGCAGATTTGAGATTCTCTGAATATAGTCAGATTGAAACATCTGGTACGGACAAATTATGAAGAATCAATATCTCTAATAATATTCATTGAAAATATATGTGAATTACCTTTCATTTCCTTTTGTTTTGAGTCGTTTTTATGCAGATTTGTGAAAGTTATGGGCATTTGAGTGAAAACTAGTTTTTAACAATCTGTATTGGAGTTGCAAGCAATGATTTATTCTTAGAAAATGATTTGTGAATGGGAAAAATAAATGGATTACATATTTGGAAACTAGATTAATTAATAGTTACTGTGAAATTGGTTTGGTTTCATTTGGATTCTTTTTGAGAAAGATATGTTATTCCCTAGGCAGGGCCTAGTGTTTTAAATCTGGTTTATGACAGAAAAATGGCAGTCTGAAAAGGTTATTGGTTGAGGAACCAAATTGAATCATAAGACCTTGTAATTTTGGGAAATGATATTTCTTGATGTTGGCTTAAAAATTCATTGTTTCCAAAAATTTTAATATTGTGATTTTATGGGTCAAATAAATCAATCTTTAAAGACTGTCTTGAAGACAACAATGTTACATATCTTACGGTTTACCATTGATTTGTCTTGATTTTGTACTTTCGGATGGGTGTTAAATGTTGGATTGTAGATCTTTGGACCTAAGGTGAGTTCTTAAAATCTCTATAACACTTGGTTTGGGCATAAAATTAATCTCTCATGTGTTTGGCTTGAGTGTTACATGCTTTTATAGAACACATTTTTTATGCTCTTAATGGGAAATAAACGAACATAGATTTTCTTTCATAGAAGTTTGTGTTTAAGTGCATGCTTGTCTTTTAAACATTTAGTAATTCTTGGTTCCAATATCAAAAAAATATCATTGAGTAATCTAGGGCACAGATTCATTCCTTGTTTACATGAAGAGTTAAATGCACCACTTTGTGGACTCACTTCATGTTTACTTGGAAAGTTAAATATTCCATGATTCAAACCCTCTTGCACTTATGAGTAGTATTGATTAGCAGTCTTAGATTACTTGTGATTGATCTAGATTGCTATCTTGGGTTATTCGACTCGCTAATCCACCGGCCCCTCATTTCCACCCTGTGGTTGCAATCTCAGTGCCACATTAAAGGGGAGGGGTCTACAGGAAAGAAGCATTAATTGTTCCATTAGGCAACCTTTTTGTGCTTTTTGGAACTCACTAGTTTTCTAGGGTGTGGACTCAGTTTGAGTTTGTGTGAGGAGTTAAATGCACCACTTTGTGGACTCACCTCACATTTACTTGAAGGGTTAGATGCACCACCTTTAGTGCTTTCCAATACTTTTGATAGTGAATTACTTACTTTTTCATTTCTAGAAGGCCTGCTTGGGGATTTTATCACCTCAAGGGATGACCTTAACTCCCGTGTTTCGGCGGAGTATAAATATCAGGAGGTGAATCCAAAGAAACCTCTCTTGGGAATGAGTTATATTTCACTCTTGGCTAAGCCTCAAAGAACTTTATACCTTTGAGAAGTGAAGGAGGAGATTTGGGTTACCGTCTCCCCCCAGCTGTGTGATTTTAGATTCTTCTCATCTACAGATTTGTGCCTCACGTACCTTGCGTATATCAAGGACTCCCTTTAGAAGAGCCATGTATATCCTTGTAGACAACTTGCTAGGATGTTGTTGTGTTCTAAGTGCCTGCTAAAACATTTTCAAGAACATACACAAGTAGAGTCCTTAGGGAGTAGAAATACTAAGTCACTATTCCTATTCATGCACAAGGTTGCTTTGTCCCTTGCCCATTGCTTGAAGACTATTTTCTTGAACTCCTTGATTGCTATCTTACATGCTTGATCAATGACATAAATCTGATATGCCTTTTTGTCCATGATCTATTTTTCTATTTTCCTATCTTCACCGTCAAAAACTGGTTGTCTGGAGTTAGGAATCGATCGATCTTTGCTTTGACTCACATTGTCTCTCATCTATTCATCTTATCTCTTTATGCCTTTTGTACCTCACGTTGTGATAGTCTTATCTCATCTATTCTAGCCACCTCTTTTGATGACTCATACCAGGTTCATCTTGCATCTCGACTATTCTAGCCATTTATCCTCTTTTCATTATCTTTGAGACAGAGTCTAGCTTTATCTCGAGTTCTTTCTCGTTACATCTTTGTTTATGACTGTCACAACTTGAAGTGGCAAGACTTATCCCATTCAGAATATTAATCAAGATAGAAGCAAACCTTGTAATCAAGACATAAGTCATTCTGAATCTATTATGAAATCTGAACTTCATGAGGGATTCTCACATTCCTCCTCATTCCAAGAGTATTACAATCCATTGTTTCAGATACAGTCTGACTTATTATTTCAAGAATATTATAACCCATTGTTTGAAGACCAACGAGACTCTGAAGGGTCACTTTCTAAAATTGAACCTATTGATCCTTTTGAACCTATCGACTCTTTCACGATCTCTCAGAATACTAACAACAAGATGGGAGATCCATTCCACTTCCCAAGGGGAGGCAAATTCAACAAAATTCATGGGCAATCCCCAAATGACCAAGGACATGGTCAGCCTCAAAATGACAAGATTTATGATCAATCCCATAATATTCAATATTCAGTCAACATCCAGGACCTTTGCAATTTGAAACAACGACAAGGGGAGCCTCTCCTAACATTTCTCCAGAGATGGAGACAACTATGCATGAAGTATCCGCATGAATTACCCGAGTCTGAAAAGCTTGATATCTTCTTGGATAATCTTGTCCCAAATTTTGGATACCAAGTACGATTACAAGGTCCCCTCACTTTTGACAATATGATTAGGTGGGTTGTGAGGATAGAAGCGTTTATGGTCAAGAAGGGAGAATTGACTTTGAAAAAAGACAACAAGCAACGACCTTCTCCCTTGAACAGGTATAAGGATACGATTTTCAATAGAAACATAGATGTTCTGAATGCAGGGTTGTTGACAATGTGATGCCAAAACCCTCAAAGTCTGTCTTTAATCTCAGCTCTAGCATACAAATGATCAAAGCTAGTGAGAAGGCTATGACGGAAACTCAACCACCTTCAAGATTCGCTAGAAACAAACCTTGGCTCTCTCAACCTGAGCGTGACTCCACTTTCTTGAGAGAACCTCTTGATGTGGTTTATAGGACTTTGGTGCAGAACCATAACAGGAATTCAGATCATTAGGAATTTAAAGACTCCTTTCCTCCTCATGCGAAAAGTGAATTATCCAAGTCTAAAGATATCAATGATATGGTCAACTATACATATGATACTAGCGACATTGTCATCAATGAGATTGAACCTATTGATGTTGAGTATTGTGACATGATCATTACTTTGAGGAATGAGGATGCTCCTAAACCCAAAAATCCCTTTATCTTGCGAGGCCCTGCGTCTCCCTCTTATAACTCTACATAGTATCCAGCTTGTGCGAATGCTGTCACTCGATCTTGTGCGAAGATTGTTCTCAAAGGTCCTGAACCCTCGACATCTGGACCAAAACTATCTACAGATAAAACCCTTGCTAAGGTAAACATCCCCAAAGATCTCAATCTCGACCAGTTTCAATCTATGGTGGGTCATTTGACCTCACCTCATTATTTATCCTTCTCTGAAGAAGATGATCATTCCTTAAGCCATCTGCATGATGCTCCCCTACACATTGAATTTAACAAAGGTCCTAAGCATGTCCACCACGTCCTCATTGACAATAGTGCTGGCCTAAATATTTGCTCTGCTAAGCTGCTTACCCAAACGACAGACAACTTTGTTCCCATCAATAGAGAGTCCATTGAGTTCTATGATGCTAAGCTAAAAGAAATAGAAAAGACCTTGAAGATCAAAGATATTGGCATGGGGGATTATCAGTTTGAGTCCATGTTGACATTGACAACTCTCCCTCCATCTCCACGTTTCTATGAGGAACCTTCTGAAGATGGATTTGGTATTAGCTATCAGAGCTATGACCTTGACCAACCTAGTTGTAGCTTGCACTCACATGTAGATTTAGATGATGAAGAAACATAGATTCAACCTATGACATATGAAAGACCTTTGAATGATCAAAATTCTAATTCAGACTACTAGAAAGAGTCTTATCTACCTTCTCAAGTGCTTCAAGAACATGATCTTGGTCCTCACATGGAGGATTTTATACACTCTACTGAATAGATTTCTACTACTAAAGCTACTACTGAATACGTCATTTCCTCCAATGGCACACATACTGATTGGGAGCAACTATTGGACACTTCCCTTATCTTGGGTATGCCTATTCCAGATTACTCTGTTGCTTCTACTATTGAACAAGATCCTACTATTAAAGAAACACCTCCTGTGATAGATGAAAACAATGAAGAAAGTCTACCTCTGACTATGTCTCTAGCTGAATGGAACTCCATATCAGATACTACTATAGAAATACCAGTTGATGCTACACACTTATATCCTAGTCTTAACAACTCAGAAAGAGGAGAAAGTTATGATCCTCTAGATCAAGCTATTGATGATGATCCTTTCCACCCTCCTATGGAGATCATTCCTATGCCTCTTAGGCCATCTACTCCAAGCTATACTCCTACTACCCTTGCAAATCATGGGTATGTAAGACCCCATTCTATTATAGCTTCATGGAATATTGGTAGATCCAGAATTGAAATGGTTCCTATTCGTGCACTCTTACCACTTGAAAGGGGACCTAACTCTTGGAATAGACCATCTTGGTTAGGCTCACATAATATTCCTCCAAACCTATCTGAATCTTCTAAGATGACTCACAATTGACAATTCTCTATGGAAGATCACTTTCTTGATCTATCTAATGCATTCATGAATGATGAGGATGATACTGATATATTTTCACTTGAGCCCATCACATCAACTTCTCTTCCCTCTTCATCTCCAAGAAAAGTGGCTCATCCACTTCCATCTCCATCTCTCCACCTAAACCAGTCATATAAGCCTCTTTCATCCACCATTCCCAAGTCTTTTGGAAGTAACTTGGATGTGCAACATAAAAATAAAAATAATGAGAATCCACTTATATCTCAAGGTCACCATGTCCCATCTAATCGACATGTGACTACGAAGAAAGGAAAGCAAGAGGGGTGTTCAAAAGATCGCAAAGGTCCTCAAAAAGAAGAAGACAATCAAAAGCTAGAAAATAAAATAAAAAATGGATCTTGAAATCCATTCTATAGGCATTGTCATCAAAAGCACCTCAAAGTAAAGAAGAAAAAATTCAAAAGCTATGTGGATTCCAAAGAAAGGAAAAATCAAAGTTGCCATTCGAGCTTCCAAAATTCTCATGCTTCCCTCCATTCCATCACCCTTGCCTCTCATACTTTACCCTATTCACTCCATCTTGCCTTTTCCCAAAGTGCATATCAGTATCTCCTTATTGCTAATGACACGACTAAGGAAAATCTAGAACGTACTCTTCCTAAGCATTTAGAGCATGGGAAATCTGACAAAGAGTTAAGATGTGTCCATGAGGATATTTTTGGGTCTCACTTAAGTGATCTTTCCTTGACTATGGATCTCTTGACAGTTGGACACTACTGGTTGGATCTCCTTTTACTGCTACAACATCTAGTTTTGATTCTGCAACTTCTCAGCTGGCTACTACTACAAATACTACGTTCTCAAAGATTCCTACTGAAGGAGAGAAACTAAAAGAGCCCATCAACACTCTTCATTTGAAGAAGTTCTACACCTGACATTCTCAGTATGCTCATGTACATATTTATTGATCCTGATAAAATCCTAAAAATTGATATATTGCAAAAAATCCTTAAAATTGCAAAATGTCCTAAAAAAATGATCATCTTAGTGAAAACCTGGTAAACAGGTGCCTTGATAATACAAAAAAAATAGAAATTTTCAAAAATACAAAAAAATAGAAAATGTGAAAAATACCAAAAAAAGAAATATTCAAAAAAATACAAAAAAAAAGAGAAAAAAGAGAAAAGTACAAAAAAATTGGAAAAGAGAAAAAATTTGCCATTAATGAAAACCTGGTAAACAAGCATCATGGTAGCAAAAATATGATCTCTGCCAAGATGGTGAAAACCTGGTAAACAGGCACCTCTTGTTTCCTGAAGCTACATCTCATCTCAGCATTGCTTGGCTCTTAGTTTCCTACTTTAGTTTCCTTCCTTTCTTGCTTTAGTTTGTTTTCTCGCTTTCCTGCTTTAGTTTCTTTCCTGCTTTGGTTTGCTAGCTCATGTGCTTGTCTTTGAGTTTTCCTTGACTCTTCATGGATTGGAACCGGTCATACTTGGGGGCACCTTCCTGGTCTAGGGGGCATTGTCCTATCACTTTTAGAAACTCTTTTTGAGCATCGGTCACCAGTGGTTCTCACTGTGTCTGCCTGCTGATGCCTAGCTACTTTTGAGATTTCTCTCCTTGAGAGTCTCTTGTGTATCAGTCCCTATTGGTTCCCACTGTGTCTGCCTACAGATACCTAGCTTTCGTTCCATCTCTCTTCTTCAGGATTTCTCCCTTACATTAGTCACCAGTGGTTCTCACTATGTCTGTCTGCTGATGTTTTGCTAGTATCTATGAGATTTCTCACTTTGAGAATCTCTCTCGTATCGGTCACCAGTGGTTCTCACTATGTTTTCCTGCTGATACTTTGTTAGCTTCCCAAAAAAATTTTGAGACTTTGTCTCTTGCGATGGTCACCAGTGATTCTCACTACGTCTGCCTGCTATCGTTATCTCATTGAGACTTCGAACGTTATCTTTCCGAATCGACTTCAATCCACTTGAACATGAACTTAAACTGAAACTAAAACTAAATGTGTGTTCCTTTGAGGCATGTTTTCTTTGAGTGCTTGTTTGTTTGCTTTGATTTTTTTGCTTTCTGTTTGTTGGTTTAGTTCCAATGATCCAAAGAATTTATATAAGAGGGGCCTCCGTCTATAAGAGCCTCCATCTCATATTGGATGGCCATGCATACCTCAACTCCTTTTATATGAACACTTTGGTAAGGTTGGTTCTTCTCCTTGTCTTTTGAGTGACTTCTTTTTGCTATTGGTCAAATTGTAAATGCTTGTCCTGTTAAGTGATCGTAAGAATCACTGCGAGCAATCTTTGGCAAAAGAAAGATCTCTCACGTGTTTGGTGTGTTTGTTCACAAGAGACATTCAAGTCATTCTAGCAAATGTGCTTTGATGCTTATGTTAACTTGCTAGATTAAAAGGAATAGGTGTTCAGGTCATTCTGGCTTCTTGTACCTTAATGCTTACACCTCATTCCGACAAATTTAAGACTTATGTCATATTCATATTCTCATGTTGGGGAGAATTGTATGGCATCTTGTGATTGTCCCGTGCTTAAATGAACTCAATGATGATAAATACAATGCGTCCAACAGCTGAGTCTGGAGGATTGCATTTGTTCATCCTAGGCCTGCATTTAGACTTGCATCTTTCAATCTAGGCTTGCATTTGGAGCGCTTTCTTGTTGCTCTCTTGATTGCTTTCTTCTGGATCTTCTCATCAAAGGTTCTCATCTTTTGTCCTAGTCTCATCTTGGCTACATCCTTTTTTGGGATTGAAATCAAAATCTGACATCTCTAAGTGGCTCAAAATCGCATTTTAAATATTGGACTCCTTCTGGATCGGATGGTTGTGCAGTCAGCCTTCAGGTGTCATCTTCCTCCCAAATCCTCATCTTGGCATCATGTTCTCAAATCTTTTCTTCTTTTCATCAAGTCAACCCTAGTCAAAATTTGGTCAACCATGGTCAACTATGGTCAAACTTGGTCAACAAGACCTCTGCTTTGCTCCGATTCACTTCTGCAGCTTCGCAAATCTAGTCTAATTGCTTTTGTTCTACAATCTCTTGTTGTTTATCATCCTTCTGACATGTCATCTTTCAATTTCACTCCCGAGGGGGCAGGATGATTACATCATTTGAATCTTGTCGAATCTATTCTTGAATCAGTCTGATTTGAATCATCAGTCCTCATTGCTAAGGGCATCTTCACGCCTCACCTCTTGTCATCTGGAAATATATCTCTTAGGTATCTAAGCAATCTAACTCAGATCCTCAAGGATCATTCTTCGTTCTGGAGATGGTTCTTGAAATCTATTGGGTATTGAGGCAATGTAACCCTGATTCCTGGGAGTCAATCTTCATTCTAGAGATGAATCTTGAAATCTCTTTTAGACCATTATCTAGGCAATCTAACCTAGGTCTCGGAGGGCTGAGCTTCATATTGGGGCAATCTAACCCCAATTTTGGAGACAGTCCTAATCTACATCTAAATCTCACTCTGGGGCATTGGGGCAATCTAACCCTGATTCGGAGGTAGTCCTAAATCTGCATCTTCATCAATTGGTATTGGGGCAATCTAACCCCGATTCTGGTTCTCTTCTAAGACCGTTGTCTTCACAATCTAACTTGGACTACGGAAATTCTCATCATATGTCACTTTAGACTATTCTTTGAATCAATGCGCTACTCGCACATCAATTCAAAGAGGGGCAAATGTAATACCCCAAAATTGGCATCTATTTAATTTCATCAATTTTGGTGCATTATCTCGATTTTACATCACCAAAGTCCTAGTTCCCTAGGCAATTTTCTCTCTCCTACCTGACTTAATTTGACTTGATGTCAATTGCAAAGACCATAAATTGCAATAATCAAATATTAATATTGATTCCTAAAGTCCTTGACTTTAATTAGCTAAATTACCTCTATGATAATTTAATTTAGTTCTAAAGTCCTAAGCACTTTGAATTAAATTAAAATCTACCCCTTTGGCTAATTACCCTTTAAAAGGAATTAATAAAGATTTAGTTAATTGAATGGACACCTCTTTATTTGAATTTAATAATTCAAATTATTCAAATTAGTCACACCCCCATATGTGGCATAAATTCCACTTTTTAATTAAATAATTCCATGCCTATTTGTCCAAAAAGTGAAGAGCCTTAATGGAAAATGAAGTCACTTAGGACATGTGGCAAAAGGAGTTACATGCGAGATTCCCCCTCTTTTTCTATTTAAGAGCTTGCCTTTTCATTTCAAAGGATCGAATTTTTGAGAGCATAGAGATTATAGTGAAATTCTACTACATTCTTTGAGATTCATAGCTTTTGATTGTTATCATTTTAGTTAGTTCATTTAGTATAATATTGCATTTCTCATCTTCTTAGTTTACTTACTTGTTCTTAGATTTAGTCACATTTTCCTTTGAAAACTCTAAAAAGAACTTGCATTTTCATTTTAGATTACATGCAAACATATTAGATTACTTGCATTCTCATGTTAGATTACATGCATTCATATTAGATTACTTGCATTTTGGATTTCATGCATATGCTTTGCTTTTAAAATCCTCCATTATAGTTCGGTCTTATGGTTGTTGGCTTTCAATCTGAGAGCAATCTTGAAAACATCCTGTCTACATAGGAGGAAACAGATCACTTCACTATGGATTTTGAATTGAATAACTCATATTCTTTTATGTAATCTGATCATGTGAGTAATGATCATGTTGCGTGTGTGTTGAATTTGAGGTCTCATTCACTCATACACAAAGTGTTTCTTAAGTGGTGTTAGGACCCCTTAAGACACACTTGAGAATTCCAATTTGTTGAAAGGAGTCATGGGGACTTCCTAGGGGTTGTAATGCGTGATAAGGTGTACTAAGACCCCTAGGGAGTCCCCATGACCCTGTTTGACACATTGGACTGCTCAAGTGTGTCTTAAGGGTTTGTAGGACCGCTTCGGACACACTCGAGTGATCCAAAGTGTCAAAAGGGGTGATGGGGAAACCTTAGGGCTCCTAGTATGCCTTATCACACATTAGGACCGCTAGGAAGTCTTATGACCCCTTTTGACACATTCGAATGCTCAAGTGTGTCTTAAGGGGTCCTAGGACCCCTTTGAAAACATTTGAACATTCTAATCTATCAAAAGGGGTCATGGGGACTCCCTATGGGTCCTAAAGGATGACAAGGCATACTAGGACCCCTATGGAGTGCCCATGACCCCTTTCGACACATTGGAACGCTCAAGTGCATCTTAAGGGGTCTTAGGACCCCTCCGGACACACTTGAGTGTTCCAAAGTGTCAAAAGGGATCATGGGGACTCCCTAGGGGTCCTAGTATGTGTTATCATGTGTTAGGACACCTAAAAAGTCCCCATGACCCCGTTTGACACATTGGAATGCTCAAGTGTGTCTCAAGGGGTCCTAAGACCCCATCAGACACACTTGAGCATTCTAATGTGTCAAAAGGGGACATGGGGACTCCCTAGAGGTCCTAACGCATGATAATGCATACTAGGACCCCTAGGGACTCCCCATGACCCCTTTTGATCCATTGCAATTCTCAAGTGTGTTTGAAGAGGTCTTAGGACCCCTTAAGACACACTTGAGCATTGTAATGTGTGAAAAGGGGTCATGGGCACTCCCTAGGTGTCCTAACTTGTGATAAGGCATTCTAGGACCCCAATGGAGTCCCCATGATCCCTTTTGACACATTGGAATGCTCAAGTGTGTCTTAGGGGGTCCTACGACCCCTTAAGACACACTTGAGCATTGCATTGTGTCAAAAGGGGTCATGGGGACTCCCTAAGGGTCCTAGTATGCCTTATCACATGTTAGGACCCCTAGGGAGTCATGATGACCCCTTTTGACACTTTGGAACACTCAATTATGTCCAAAGGAGTTCTAAGACCCCTTAAGACACACTTGAGCCTTCCAATGTGTCAAAAGGGGTCATGGGGACTCCATAGGGTTCCTAGTATGCTTTATCATGCGTTAGGACCCCTAGGAAGTCCCCATGACCCCTTTTGACACTTTGGAAAGCTCAAGTGTGTTCGAAGGGGTCCTAAGACCCCTTAAGACACACTTGAGCATTCCAATGTGTCAAAAGGGGTCATGGGGACTCCCTAGGGGTCCTAGTACACCTTATCACCCGTTAGGACCCCTAGGGAGTTCCCATGACCCCTTTTGACACATTGGAATGCTCAAGTGTGTCTGAAGGGCTCCTAAGACCCCATAAGACACACTTGAGCATTCCAATGTGTCAAAAGGGGTCATGGGGAATCCCTAGGGGTCCTTGTACACCTTATCACATGTTAGGACCCCTAGGGAGTCCCCATGACACCTTTTGACACATTAGAATGCTGAAGTGTGTCTTAAGGGTTCCTACAACCGCTGAAGACACTCTTGAGGTTTCCAATGTGTCAAAAGGGGTCACAGGGACTCCTTAGGAATCCTAGTATGTGTTGTCATGTGTTAGGCCCCAAGGGAGTCTGTATGACCCCTTTTGACACATTGGAATGTTCAAGTGTGTCCGAAGGGGTCATAGGACACCTTAAGACACACTTGAGGATTCCAATGTGTCAAAAGGGGTCATCAGTACTTCCTAGGGGTCCTAACATGTGATAAGGTGTACTAGGAATCCTAGGGAGTCCCCATGACCCCTTTTGAACCATTGGAAAGCTCAAGTGTGTTCGAAGGGGTTGTAGGACCCCTTACGACACACCTGAGCATTCCAATGTGTCAAAAGGGGTCATGGGGACTTCCTAGGGGTCCTAATGCATGATAAGGCATACTAGGAGCCCTAAGAGTCCCCTTGACCCCTTTTGACACATTGGAACACTCAAGTGTGTCTTAAGGGGTCCTAGGACCCCTTAAGACACACTTGAGTGTTCCAATGTGTCAGAATGGGTCACGTGGACTCCCTAGGGATCCTCACGCATGATAAGGCATACTAGGACCCCTAGGAAGTCCCCATGACCCCTTTTGACACATTGGAATGCTCAAGTGTGTCTGAAGGGGTCATAGGACCCTTTAAGACACACATGAGCATTCCAATGTGTCAAAAGGTGTCATCAATTCTTCCTAGGGGTCCTAACACATGATAAGGCAAAGTAGGACACCTAGGGAGTCCCCATGACCCCTTTTGACATAGTGGAATGCTCAAGTGTGTCTTCAGGGGTCGTAGGACCCCTTCAGACACACTTCAACATTCTAATGTGTCAAAATGGGTCATGGGGACACCCTAGGGGTCATAATGCATGATAAGGAATACTAGGACCCCTAGGGAGTCCCCATGACCCCTTTTCAGACAATGGAATGCTCAAGTGTGTCTTCAGGGGTCGTATGACCCCTTAAGACACACTTGAGTATTCCAATGTGTCAAAAGGGGTCATGGGGACTCCCTTGGGGTCCTAGTATTCCCTATCACATGTTAGGGCCCCTAAAGAGTCCCCATGACACCTTTTGACACATTGGAATGCTCGAGTGTGTTCGAAGGGGTCATAGGACCCCTTAAGACACACTTGAGCATTCCAATGTCTCAAAAGGGGTCATGGGGACTCCCTAGGGGTCCTAACACATGATAAGGTGTACTAGGACCCTTAGGGAGTCCCCATGACCCCTTTTGACACATTGGAATGCTCAAGTGTGTCTTAAGGGATCCTACAACCCCTTAAGACACACTTGAGCATTCTAATGTGTCAAAAGGTGTCATGGGGACTCCCTAAGGGTCCTAGTACACATTATGACATGTTAGGATCCCTAGGAAGTCTCGATGACCACTTTTGGCATATTGGAATGCTCATGTTTGTCTTAAGGGGTCCTAAGACCCCTTCAGAAACACTTGGGCATTAAAATGTGTCAAAAGGGGTCATAGTGACTACTTAGGGGTCCTATCACATGATAAGGCTTATTAGGACCCCTAGGTAGTCCCCATGACCCCTTATAACACATTGGAAATTTTGAGTGTGTCCGAAGGGGTCATGGGATGTGTTAAGACACACTTGAGCATTCTAATGTGTCAAAAGGGGTCATCAGGATTTCTAAGGGTCCTAACGTGTGATAAGATGTACTAGGACACCTAGGGAGTCCCCATGACCCCTTTTGACACATTGGAATACTCAAGTGTGTCTTAGTGTGTCATAGTAGCCCTTAAGACCCACTTGAGCATTCAAATGTGTTAAAAGGAGTGATGGGTACTCCCTAGGGGTCCTATTATGCCTTATCATGCGTTAGGATCCCTAGGGAGTCCCCATGACCCCTTTTGACACATTGGAATGCTCAAGTGTGTCATAAGGAGTCTTTTAAGACTCCTTAAGACACACTTGAGCATTCCAATGTGTCAAAAGGGGTCATGGGGACTCCCTAGGGGTCCTAACATGTGATAAAGCATACTAGGACCCCTAGGGACTCCCCATGACCCCTTTTGACACATTGGAATGCTCAAGTGTGTCTTAAGGGGTCCTACAACCCCTTAAGACACACTTGAGAATTCTAATGTGTGAAAAGGGGTCATGGGGACTCCCTAGGGGTCCTATTATGCCTTATGACATGTTAGGATTCCTATGGAGTCCCCATGACCCCTTTTGACACATTGGAATGCTTAAGTGTGTCTTAAGGGGTCATAAGACCCCTTATGACACACTTGAGCATTTCAATGTGTCAAAAGGGGTCATGGGGACTCCTTAGGGGTCCTAATGCATGATAAGGCATACTAGGACCCCTAGGGACTCCCTATGACCCCTTTTGACACAATGAAATGCTCAAGTGTGTCCGAAGGGGTTTTAGGACCCCTTAAGACACACTTGAGCATTCCAATGTGTCAAAATGGGTCATGGGGACTCCCTAGGGGTCCTAACATGTGATAAGGCATACTAGGATGCCTACGGAGTCCCCATGACCCTTTTTGACACATTGGAATGCTCAGGTATGTCTTAAGGGGTCGTAGGACCCCTTAAGACACACTTGAGCATTCCATTGTGTCAAAAGGGGTCATGGGGACTCCTTAGGGGTCCTAGTACACCTTATCACTTGTTATGACCCCTAACGATTCCCCATGACCCCTTTTGACACATTGGAATGCTCAAGTGTGTCCAAAGGTGTCCTAGGACCCCTTAAAACACACTTGAGCATTCCAATGTGTCAAAAGGGGTCATGGGGACTCCGTAGGGTTCCTAGTAATCCTTATCACATGTTAGGACCCCTAGGGAGTCCCCATGACCCCTTTTGACACTTTGGAACACTCAAGTGTGTCTGAAGGAGTCCTAAGACCCCTTAAGACACACTTGATTCTTCCAATGTGTCAAAGTGGGTCATGGGGACTCCTTAGGGGTCTTAGTATGTGTTATGATATGTTAGGACCCCTAGGAAGTCCCCATTACCCCTTTTGACACTTTGCAATGCTCAAGTTGGTCCGAAGGGGTCCTAAGACCTCTTAAGACACACTTGAGCATTCCAATGTGTCAAAAGGGGTCATGGGGACTCCCTAGGGGTCCTAGTATGCCTTGTCACATGTTAGGACCCCGAGGGAGTCCCCATGACCCCTTTTGAGACATTCAAATGTTGAAGTGTGTCTGAAGGGGTTCTAGGACCCCTTAAGACACACTTGAGCATTCCAATGTGTCAAAAGGGGTCATGGGGACTCCTTAGGGGTCCTAACACGTGATAACGCATACTAGGACCCCTAGGGAGTCCCTGTGACCCCT
Organism: Chamaecyparis obtusa; assembly: GCA_027943335.1. Taxonomy (NCBI): domain Eukaryota; kingdom Viridiplantae; phylum Streptophyta; class Pinopsida; order Cupressales; family Cupressaceae; genus Chamaecyparis; species Chamaecyparis obtusa. Next base: position 1,701,476 of record BSBK01003854.1, on the reverse strand, counting down.
TTTGACACATTGGAATGTTCAAGTGTGTCTTAAGGGGTCTTAGGACCCCTTAAGACACACTTGAGCATTCCAATGTGTCAAAAGGGGTCACAGGGACTCCCTAGAGTTCCTAATGCATGATAAGGCATACTAGGACCCCTAGGGAGTCCCTGTGACCCCTTTTGACACATTGTAATGCTCAAGTGTGTCTTAAGGTGTCCTAAGACCCCTTAAGACACACATCAGCATTCCAATGTGTCAAAAGGGGTGATAGGGACTCGCTAGGGGTCCTAGTATGCCTTATCATGTGTTAGGACCCCTAGGGAGTCCCCGTGTCCCCTAGGAATTCTCTCTCTCCGCATCCAGTGAACTATTCTTCAAAGCCTCCATTTCTATGTAGCTAGGGTTTACAAGACCTATAAAAGGCACATTTCATACAAATATTTAGTTGACCACCTTTAAAGATCTAAAAGAAACAAGAAAAAAATTTAGGCCAAAAATAGATATCGCATTTCTGTATGTAGTACTATAAGCTTCAACAATCCAGCTGGCTTCCTCTGGTAAGGCACGAAGAACTTCATTAATGTATGCTCTAGGAGGAAGATTATAATTTCCATATTTCTGCAAGAGATTCTTCAAAATTTGTAATATTATATATAATATATTAGTATACATTAGTATATGTATCATATATATATATATATATATATATATATATATATATATATATATATATATATATATATATATATATATATTATATACATGTTAGTATATATAATACATTAGTATATTATAATACATTAGTACATATAATGCATTAGTATATATATAATATACATTATATATATCATATGCGTGTTTTATTTATATTTATTATATACATCAATATATGTAAAAGTTAAATTTTTTCCATTTGCTCCCGCATTTTTTTCATCAGCCTGAGAATATCGAGTACCCGATATGAAATTGGATACCCAATTTTTGCTAGGTAATATTTTACCAAAATATTCCCTGTCCCCACAGACCAGAAAATCACGGGATTTGATACTTTTTTCATGCGTTGCAAAAAAAAAAAAGTGATTTGGGGCCCATTGTTTGATTTTTATCGACTTGTGGTCTCACCATGGGAATCAGCAGTCGTCGAAAGGCTAAACGCAAGAGGAAGTTGACAGATGATGAAATTCAAGCATCTAGGGAAAAAGATAAGGAAAATCACCGAAGAAGGAGAGAAGGTATGTTAAACATTAATCAAGGCGACCCTGTAAATGTAGTTGTAAGTGAAGAGGATGTTCAATTTGAAAATGCACAAATGGAGATTGAAAATGTAGACTTTGGGAACGAAAATGTTGCACAAGAACCACATGAATGTTATACATCTCCAAATTATATGCAAAATGAAGTCCCTTGCAATAAAGATAATCCATCTGCAAATTCAGGGCTTTCAAGAACATCTAAATGGTTAATTGAAATTACAGAGAACATTATGAATAATTGGGAAGGAAAGAGGTCACATAGAACTATTAGGTTGTGGGCTTCAAGACTTTATGATCAATTTTTTCGAAACAAGAGATTGGTTGAGCAATGTAAAATTTTTGTGCAATTGTTAAAGATGCAAAACATGAGACCTGTGCTTGTGAAATTGAAGATTCATGTGAACAAGAAAATGGAGAGAAATGCCATTGTTGTGAAGAATCTTTTCAATGCTCTCAATAGCATTGGGAAGACTAGCAGAGAAAAAGACAAGAGAGTTGCTGGGAGGGTTATTACAACCTCCTTAGTAAGTCATCAGTTGAGAAAGGCTCGTTTGATGAGACAAACTTGTGTTGACTTCAATATAGACCGTAAAACTTTGGGTAGAGCACTTGCAAGAAGAGAAAGACTTGATGATCTACTTCAAATTGATACATGGGCTTATGGTGGGATACTTCCACATTTCGATAAGAAGCTAACAGATGTTGTCAACGATGAAATTCAACAATTTTTGGATGCTAACTCAAGAGTGTCACCAAAATTGTAAGGATGTCTTGAAGTTGAGAGTTGGCAATGGAGACCGCACTCCACATCCTAAACATTATGTGGAGGTAAGTCAAACAATGTTGCATAAAAAATTTTGTGAGACACATCCAACATTGAAAATATCACAAAGGTCTTTTGAATTCATGAAACTATTTTATTGTGTACCCCTTAAGATTCGAAATACATGTTGTTGCAAATATCATGTTGAGTTTTCAATGCATCATGAATTATTATAGTCCATTCATTCTACTTTGCATACTAATGAAATGCTAGAGGATTGTGGTGCAAGTGGTCTTCCCAAATCATTAAGAGACTTGCTAGATCAATTTTTATGTCATAGAGATGATGGTTGTTTATTTTATAAAAAAAATTGCTTAAATGCCAAGTGCTCAAAATGTGGCTGCTTGTCCAAGTTTAGAACATGTTTTCATGAGGGTTTGGAACACAATTTTGGAAAGACACTCATCCAAAAAAAGGTATATGAAACAATGAAATATACATTGAAGAGTGGAGGTGAAGGCTCTAGATGTGAGTTAGTTGCAAAAGAATACAATGTTGCTGATTTTATCTCAGATTTCAAGACAAATATTTTTTACAAGTATGCAAGGCATAGTCACAGGTCTCAATGGTTGGATCAACAATTTAGGACATGTAAGGAAACTTTCCCCATTGGAACTATTATATCCATTGTAGACTTTGCGGAGAACTATACATTGCAGCCCCAAAATGAGACTCAAGCTCAATATTACAATTCCATTCAGGTTGCAATTTTTGTACACGTCACATATAGACATTCCCCTGAAAGCACAAAAGATGAGTAAAAGATAATTAGAGAGTACCATTTTTATATGAATGATGACAGGTCTCACTCTCATGAGTTTGTTCAACATTGTTTCCAGAACTATTTTGACTTCTTGCAGGAAAATGGTATTGCTATGGATAGGCATCTCATTTGATCAGATAAATGCATCGGTCAATTTAAGAATGCTAGAATGTTTTATTGGTTGTGTAGAATGCATGTGGAGAGAGGTGTACCTCATATTTGGAGTTTTTTTGAGTCAAGGCATGGGAAAGGGGAGCATGATGGAGCAGGTGCGTGTGTGAAGAGAGCTCTAGTTAAGGAGCAATTGAGGATTTTAGGTGTTGTACTTCTTGATGCTCATTCTATTGTTGATTGGTGTACTTTAGCATTGTCACAAGGGGGGACTCTTGATTCTATAGTGCATAGATTATTTTGGTTGGTTGAGGAGGGAACTATAGGAGATAGATTGGATTGTCAAACAGTGAAAGACTCTTAAAAAATGCATTCATTCCGAAGCTCCAATAGTAGTACATGGACCATTTGGACATGAGAGTTGGCTTGTTTTTGCCCCATGTGTTTTTAGTATGATTGGAATCATTGCAAGTCAAGTGAGTGGGTGGATACATGGGTTCCATAGTATCTGACTCCTTTATCTTTGACACTCTCTATAAGAAATGATGACATGGAAACTTCAGTTGACTATGACCATCTTTCAAATCTTCTGAAGCTAGGAGATTTTTTTGCATTGGTTGCACCACAGTGGAATGATTAGAGGTCAGATTATTGGTTAGCACATTATGTACAAGGTAAACAGAAGCTTGTACAACCGCTAACAGATGGTGATGGGTTCACATATCCTACTAGTTCAGTTGTTGTTGCGGGAACATGGCTGCGAACATACATGATTAGAAAGAATGGAGTTCCTACATTTGAAGACTATGAGAAGCACAAAACTATTCTCATGTATTCACACCTTGTTATAGCAACAAATGTCAAGTTGTCAAAGCATCAAGGAAGACAAAAGACAAAAGAACTTTGGACTATTACTACTGCTGATCATGAAGCACTATTGGAGACCCTGAAGCAAAGAGATGACCCTTCAGGAACACTTGACTAGGTAATAAGTTAACTTAGTGTATTGTTTTCTAAGTTTGTTAAGCTTAATTTCAATACATTAATTTCACCTTTCTTAGATTTTATTTTGAGTGAATAAAGTTGGTTTTGTTTGTGGATTGTAACTTGTGCAGGAGCACCTATGAAGATGCCTATGGTCACCATGGATCCAATCAGAGATAGGACAAAAGGATCCTTAATGGTTAATTGAGATCTTTTGAAGCCTATAATGGCAATTTGTAACAATCAATTTGATTTAAAAGTTAAATGTCCTAGAACTCTTGATAAGGACTTATGACCAAAATCATGTATGGGTGGCCAATAGTGCCAAGAAGGGATCTTACATGTCATATACTTATGTCATTTGCATGGTTTGAATTCTTACATGTTTGATTGTTGTTTCTAATGCTTTAAGGATATTATTTTCTAGCATTTCAAACAATCTATAAAAGTTAAACCTCAAACATAATAAGCTCCACAGTTCAAATTTCACAAGCTTAATCATGATTAATTTCACAGTTCAAATTTCAAACATACCACTAATAGTCAGTTGAAAGCGGCTCAGCAACGTATCTTTCAAACCGGCAGTGATCTTCTGGGGCTTATATCTCAGACTTCATGAGAGATATAGACAAATCATTAGGTGCTACAAGATTGTGTTTTTGAGGTCTACAATAACCTCTCTTGGTTTTGGGTGATTTGACTTCATTTGCATTTGGCAAGGCGATCTCAGTCAATGCCAAAACTTACAGTGAGGGTCAGTTGAAAGTGGCTCAGCAGCATATCTTTCAAACCGTCTGACCTGGAATTGAACTGTCTACTCCATCAGCTCTGGTTGGTCGGGTAAATGCCAGTGAAAACCCTATTTTACCCACAGAGTCACCAGAATGCTTGCGACCACGCTCGACCCTAGTGACCCCAAGGTGCACTAAGCATGATTGGGCAGCGATCTTCTGGGGCTCTTATCTCGGACTTCATGAGAGGTATTGATGAATCATTAGGTGCTATAGGATCATGTTTTCAAGGTCTAAAATAACCTCTCTTGGTTTTGGGCGATTCAACTTCATTTGCATTTGGCAAGGTGATCTCAGTCGATGCCAAAACTTGCAGTGAGGGTCAATTGAAAGTGGCTCAGTAGCGTATTTTTCAAACCATCCAACCTGGTATCAAACCATCTACTCCATTGGCTTTGGTTGGCCGATTAAATTCCAGTGACAACCTCATTCTTCCCACAGAGTCACTAGAACGCTCGTGACCACGCTCGACCCAAGTGACCCCAAGGTGCACTAAGCACGATTGGGCAGCAATCTTCCGGGGCTCATATCTCAGACTTCATGAGAGGTATCAAAAAATCATCAAGTACTACAAGATCATGTTTTTGAGGTCTACAATAACCTCTCTTGGTTTTGGGCGATTTGACTTCATTTGCATTTGGCAAGGCAATCTCAGTCGATGCCAAAACTTGCAGTGAGGGTCAGTTGAAAGTGGCTCAGCATCGTATCTTTCAAACCATCCGACCCGACATCAAACCATCTACTCCATTGGCTCTAGTTGGCCAAGTAAACACCAGTGACAACCCCATTTTTCCCACAGAGTCACCGGAACGCTCGCGACCATGCTCGACCCAAGTGACCCCAAGGTGCACTAAGCATGATTGGGCAGTGATCTTCTAGGGCTCATATCTTAGACTTCATGAGAGGTATCAAAAAAATTTTAGGTGCTATGGGATTGTGTTTTTGAGGTCTACAATAACCTCTTTCAATTTTGGGTGATTTGACTTCATTTGCATTTGGCAAGGCGATCTCAGTCGATGCCAAAACTTGCAGTGAGGGTCAGTTGAAAGTGGCTTATCAATGTATCTTTCAAACCATCTGACCTAGCATCAAACCGTCTACTCGATCAGCTCCAATTGGCTAGGTAAATGCTAGTGACAACCCTATTTTTCCCACAAAGTCACCGGAACACTCGCGACCATGCTCGACCCAAGTGACCCCAAGGTGCACTAAGCATGATTGGGCAGAAATCTTCTGGGGCTCGTATCTCAGACTTCATGAGAGGTATCAAAAAATTGTCAGGTGCTACGGGATTGTGTTTTCAAGGTCTACAATAACCTCTCTCGGTTTTGGGTGATTTGACTTCATTTGCATTTGGCAAGGCGATCTCAGTTGATGCCAAAACTTGTAGTGAGGGTCAGTTGAAAGTGGCTTAGCAGTGTATCCTTCAAACCATCTGACCTGGCATCGAACCATCTACTCCATCGGCTCCAGTTGGCTGGGTAAACACTAGTGACAACCCCGTTCTAGCCACAGAGTCACCGAAATTCTCGCGACCACGCTCGACCCAAGTGACCCCAAGGTGCACTAAGCAGGATTGGGCAGTGATCTTTCGGGGCTTGTATCTTGGACTTCGTGAGAGGTATCAACAAATATTTAGGTGCTACAGGATTTTTTTTTCAAGGTCTACAATAAACTCTCTCGATTTGGGGTGATTCGACTTCATTTGCATTTGGCAAGGCGATCTCAGTCGATGCCAAAACTTGCAGTGAGGGTCAGTTGAAAGTGGCTCAGCAGTGTATCTTTCAAACGGTCTGACCTAGCATCGAACCATCTACTCCATTGGCTCTGGCTAGCCAGGTAAATGCCGGTGAGAACCCCATTCTACCCATAGAGTCACCGGAACACTTGCGACCATGCTTGACCCAAGTGACCCCAAGGTGCACTAAGCACGATTGGGCAGGGATCTTTCGGGGCTCGTATCTCAAACTTCATGAGAGGTATTGACAAATCGTTAGGTTCTACAAGATCATTTTTTTGAGGTCTACAATAACCTCTCTTGGTTTTGGGTGATTCAACTTTGTTTGCATTTGGCAAGGCGATCTTAGTCGATGCCAAAACTTGCAGTGAGGGTTAGTTGAAAGTGGCTCAGTAGCGTATGTTTCAAACCGTCTGACCTGGCATTGAACCATCTACTCCATCAGCTCCAGTTGGTTGAGTAAACACTAGTGACAACCCCATTCTTACCACAGAGTCATCGAAATGCTCACGACCACGCTCGACCCAAGTGACTCCAAGGTGCACTAAGCACGATTAGGTAGCGATCTTCTGGGGCTCGTATCTCGGACTTCATGAGAGGTATCAAAAATTTTTTAGGTGATATGAGATCATGTTTTTGAGGTCTACAATAAAGTCTCTCAATTTTGGGTGATTCGACTTCGTTTGCATTTGGCAAGGTGATCTCAGTCGATGCCAAAACTTGCAGTGAGGGTCAGTTGAAAGTAACTCAGCAATGTATCTTTCAAACCATCTAACCTAGCATTGAACCATCTGCTCCATTAGCTCTAGTTGGCCTGTTAAATGCCAGTGACAACCCTATTCTACCCACAGAGTCACCGGAATGCTCGTGACCACGCTCGACCCAAGTGACCCCAAGGTGCACTAAGCACGATTGGGCAGCGATCTTTCAGGGCTGGTGCAGGGCACCCTCTGCTAGTAGGAATTTGAATTGCATTGTTATGTTTGTAATAAATAGGATGGATCTAAATAGATCATCCTAATTTTGGTTTGGAATCCCTAATGTGTGATCAAGGATCTTTTGGCAATGTTATAAGCCTAAGATACCTTAGGTCATGGGGTTCACCTAGTTAGTGATAATTTGCTAGGTTAGGCTTATGGAGTCTTAAAGGTTGATTTTAGATTATTTTCACTTGAAAAATCATGTTGATAGGTTTTGATCTCAAAAAGAAATCATAAACTCTATCGAGTTCATAAAATGGCATATTTTGCAAAATTGCAAAAATGCAATAAAAGTTGTTGTTGCAACTTTCTAAAATTTCTCAAGAGATTGGAATTGAAAACCCAAGAGTCAATTGGGTTCTCCAATTGATATACCTTCATTTTGAAGGTTATATATTCTCATCACTTTGAACCATAATGGTAAGAAGTTGATAACTGATGCCATAAAGGAGGAATACAAACCATTTTTGAGCCATTTCTCAGAGTTGTACAGGCGTGTATGGACTTACAAGGTCATGATTTGAATGTGGGAATAATTTATTGCATGTTAGTGAACATTTTCATTGATTTGAAGAAGTTTTAGTTTCATCTGTTAAAGTTATTTCAATTCTTTTCAAAACAATCCAGGAAGCAAGCTTTTCTAGGGCCCTGAACACTAATGGAGGCCTAACTTGCATTCTAGCCATGGGTTTAACCTAATAATTTGTAAATTTCAAGTTAGGTCTATGTATCAATGGATTCTAAAGGCTCATGTAGTGGATCAAAGGGAAAGGTCTTCATGCATCAGGCCCTAGTCTAAATTTTTGAGAGGATTCGATCTAGAAAGTAGAAGAAAGTTGTAAAGAAGTGCATATAATAGATAAGTGAGTGAAGTAAAGGTGGTTTTGAGTCATTTGGGGTTGGAGAAGAATATCTGAAGCATTGTACCAGTTCCATGAACCCTATACCTCATACTTGCTTTGTAAACCAAGCTTAATTAGTCCAATTAGGTCTATGTCCAAGGTGGGTGTTAGGTGGTGCCAGAGTGGAGATGGAAGGAAAGGCTTTGGGATCTTAAATAAATTCCAAATGGGTGTCTTAAAATGCCCTAATTGTATCAAGATACTCAGTTGTGCAAAAGTTAGAGTAGAAAACCTCTATTGAGAAGGCTACAAGGAAATTGGCGTGCAAGTCTAGTTTGCCATGGTACAGTTTTGGTGGGAATAAACCAAGTGTTATTTCAGAGGCCTTAGATCATATGAGGACCATCTAAATGCTTGGGAGTAGTCAGGAAGTCCACTGGTGAAGATTTCTATCAATAAGTTAGTTTTAGGCCTAGTGTCCCTAAAGCCAAAAAGGCATTGAAGTTTGATTGAGTGTGTAACTTTGCAAAGGGAGTTTATTGGGATAGAAATACATTTGTTTGGTTGTGTTATACCATCAAAAGAGTTTGGGATTACCCTTAAGCCTTTGTGGTTGGTTGGTGAGTTGTGGGAGGTAGTAGAAGGGCACTCCACTTTCTTGCTGTAACCTCTGCATTAGGGGCTCGTATATGTAAACTGTTCGACAAAATGCCCACAAGAAGAGCATGACATATGGAATTATAGATAGGAGCAATAGAACTAGTAAAAGGTATCCAAAAATGAAGTTTCCAAAGCTTTGTTAGGTTAGACTGGTCGATGACAATGAGAATTGGTTTTGCACATCGACAGTATTGGCATTCAAGAACATGATAATCTATAATGCAATTTCAATATTAAGACATTATCATTTCCTGAGAATGCCCCAACACCGAATGTCAAGGAGGACCTGACATCTTCCCTGATGGATAGAACCTTGTTTCATGCTTGATTGTTGGATTCATAGAGGTCTAGGACTATATCAGTGGGAAACTTAAGAGCGATTTTCAATACCAAGCTAATGATGCCTTCATGATGCATGATAATGCAGTTCTTTGTGTTGACATCAGTCATGATCCAGAGATGTTGGCTTCAGGTTTATAGGGTGGGAAAATTGAGGAGGACGTGCTCGCAATTAAATCCTAATATACGTATGTATGATGGCTTCGACAAAATGTTTCTTGGTGTCACTTGCATGAAGTGATATGTGTGTAGAGAGCCATAAATGACACACTCTAGTTATAGCATGAAGCATCCAATCAAAACACAGAGGCATTAACACTTGTGTTGCAATAAGATCCAGATGGCACTATTCTATAGGAATAGATCCATTTTGAAAGATGTAGAGCGCCAAGTAACATGGAATTTCATAACAAAATATTACTAAGGCACTCACAAAGGGAGACTTTAATGTATTTAAGAAAGAAGATGTGGATAGACACATCCTCAAGAATTAGTTATTATAACAGGAAAGAAACTGACCAAAAGGGGAAAATAAATAAGGCTCATAGAGGAGATTTTGGGGATCTGGATTCTGCTTGACCTGAGAGACTTTGTGCCAGGGGAGGGATAGATTAGGATTTTTATTGTAATGTGGGGAAAGAGGGATTTTATTTTCAGATAATGATTAATGTACAGGAACAGTAGAATCTTTGTTGTTTTGCTGTGTTCAAAGAAGGATATGTCAGCATATTAAAACTTTGATTTTAGATGTTCACTTTCTGATTGATATTCATCTTTGAATGATATTGGTTCCTTTTGAATGCGTATCTGTTACATCTGATCATCAACATGATCATCTATGGACTTTGTGCTATAGTTTTTCATGTATTTGGAAAGAACCATTCATCTTTCTCTCTTAGTTTCTTTTTGTAATGCATTGTTTAGGCAAATGAAATTTGTAGCGTTTACTGTCCTTTTCTTTTCAGTAAATTAGTCCCTTTGCATCTATCTCATGTTTATGAATAGATGTTTGTAAGCCTTTATTGCTTTCAGGTTAAAAGCATTATCATTTATAGTTTAGTTGATTCATTGTAAATCCTACACGGGGAGCTATACCCGGATAATTCAGAGGGCACTTATGCTTCTCAATAGAAAAGTGACCCAACTGTTGGTGTTGGTTGAGTCTTTTTGTTTGGGCTTTAAGGGTCATTTTGTAAGTGTTTCTTTGGAAGACAAATCTATTCACCAACAAGAAGTTAAACCTCAAACATAATAAGCTCCATGAACAGGGTATTCCAGAGTAAAGAAAAACAAGTGTAACTTCAACAAGATATAATTCAAATCATAATGATAATCATAGTCAAGATATAACTTCACCATTCAATTACATAAACATGAATAATAAATATGTATATACAAAAGATGATGCAAATATAACATATAAATGAACATGTTCTATATATGTATCAAATGTATCAAAAGTATGTCCATGTACAAATATGGCACATGCCATTTCAAAATGTCTACAAAATCAATGTTTTAAGGTGTACAATGTGGCATATATGCCATCTCAAAATGTGTCAAGTGTCATCTCTAAATGACCACAAAACTAAAACTGCATCCTATGCTGTAGGGGGATCATCAAAATGTAGCCTCTTTGAAGAAGTGTTGGGCTCTGATTGATCCTGCATAAAAAATGAGTTCAAACCAAAGTTAGATTGCTTACTTTATATGATTTTTACATATATATATATCTATATATATATATATATAATTCATAATTTTCAAACATTAATTTAATTAAAATTATAACTAAATACAAATATTTGTACCTGGTCTCTCGATCACCTACCACGAGCAGGTGTCCTAGCATAAGTCCTGGGTAGCGAGGGGACCATGCCAACAATACCAACTCTGACCTATAAATATATATTTGCAATAATGAGATTAGTAGAGTGGTGCAACATAGAGTAATAAATCTACAAAATAGGATGATAGCATAATATAATTACAAATTGATTGAACTAAAATTAAAACTTACATTTGGTGATCCCTCCTTTGGAATAGTGGGCTAGGTCAACAAACAAATGATGGATTCTCGTGGGCCCTCCCTCACAATCGGAGTAACCTATGAGAGTAAAAAGATTGTCAATTATATATCAATGTACTTCATTATACTAAACCTGGTTACAAAATACAAATAACAATATGTAAAAGTCTACATACAATCGGGCTATCACTCCGAATTGAGACGCCTGTAACCCTATGCTGTTGAACTAGTGTCGGGACATCATCAATAGCCACACCCTATACAATAAAGTGCAAGTAAAATATTTATTACTACACACAAGTGGCATACATATGCATGCATAATTAATCTTAAACAATTAACTACCTTTCCTTTGTCGACACCTGATGAAGGAACCCTCTCATGCCCCCAACTGACATCAACTGTAGCCTGCAAGAACACAATAAGATGGCAATATATATTAGTAAATGTATGAATTTTATTGCTCTAATTGATAGAGATTTAAGCATGTACACCAAATGATATAAAAAGAAACTAATGGGTACATAATTTATAATATACCATATAGTCATCAAGGCCAAATGAAATGGCTGAAAGTGTGGACTCATCCACCTGTCTCACCTCCTCCTGTGTCATCAACTAAACATAAATGGAAAAAATATATATACATATGTGCATGCAATCATTAAAACTAATCTAAATAAATAAATTATTTTTAAATTAAGTCATGTGACAAATTTATTTATAATGTTTACTCTTACCATATCAACAGGAGTCAATGGCTCTGCCTGCACCTCCTGAGCACTCTCATGAGATGTAGATGATCCATGAGGTGTTGCAGCCTCTGCAGCTACGTCTCTTGTATCCCCCTCATCAATATAATGAAACTGATATATATCAGAATCAGTAAGCGGTCTGAGGCACATATGCCTGCACGTAATGCACATATGGGGCTCGCATACATGTGAACTCCAAAAAGCTGTCGATGCACCAACAACATCCAAAGGAGGCAACACTGACTTGGTCTGAGTGATCAACTGATCACTCAGTAAATGAATGGCCCTAATAGTCTGTGAGGCATCCTCTGCAATGATATCAGGATGCTACACTGGAGGAGGGGGGGCGACATCAGTGGGGGGGACAAAGGTAGTGGCCTTTCCGTGCTGGGAAGATGGCCTAGTCTGAGGAGCTCCTTTGCCTATGCCCATGTTGGGCCTCATACTCCAATAATCAACATGGTGACCAAGCACAAACTCAGCATACAATTTTTTAAGGAAATAAAATGGGACCTCCAAATTTCTATGGGGTGGTTTATCAAAAACCATCCACCAGTGATCCCAAAAATTTGTGCGCATTGCTTCATTTGTGCACCATTTTATTGATAATTTGGGTTTTTTGGGGTCAACTGGTATTCCAGTTTTAGGTCAACAAAAAGGGCGGCTATATCTTCCTTACTTATATTAAGGGCCACAATCCCATCATGGTCAAGCCCGTCATCAAACTGGGCATGCATATCATCACGCCAATGAAGAGTAGCATTATGTTGCTATGTGAGTGTGTCAATGTTTTCAACAATTGTATTTAGTGTGGCAAGCATGGGACCTAATGTAGGTATATTTTGATACGTGTTTTGGAAACGTCGTATTGTGTTCAAATTTTCTTGTATCAAATCTTGTAAAGATGGAGGGTTTTGAAGCGGGGGATTATTTTGGGGATCGTTATTTGGTTCAGGAGGGTTATTTTCTTCATTGTTGTCAGCCATGCATGATTAAATTAAAAAAAATCTAAATTTCAATCAAATTTCATATATTATTACAAATATAAATACAAAACCCTATTTAAAAAAAAATGCTACATTTAGCATGAAAATGAAATAAATTAATAAAAATAATATAAATAACTACTTACCAAATATTCTTGGAGTTGAATTTGTTGTTTCTAATATCAGGTATCCGAAAATATATCGGGTATCTGAAAATCACGGAAAGAACATAAGAAAATCATGCAAGGAAATGAGGAAAAGGGCTCGCGGGTTTTGGATTTATGCCACAGTTATCAAGTACCTGATATTATTGGGTACCCGATTAGGCCTGTGCTTTGGTGGTAGGTTTTCCCAGGTGTATTGACACCCAGGCCTACTAAAAAGTCAACAAGCACTTTCATGCGCTTTTGGACGAGTGAAAAGTGAATGTTTTTCACATCACCACTTTTTGGCCCCTCATGATCTTGCACATACCCTTTATTTTTTGTTTAGCTTAGAAGGTAGAGTGGAGTTTCTTTAAAGCAACTTAAGTTGGATATTTAGCAACAACTTTGTTTTTTTTTTTCATTTAAAAAAAAGAATATTTCTAAGTTTGTGAGGTTGAGTAAATAAAGAGTGATTTTATATATGATTTAAAGCCACAAAAAGAAAGGAAAGATTCTTTTCTTGCAATCTAAGTAAATAATTTGGGCTCTATATATGTAAGATTGTTGTAGCAAACTAGTATTGGATTCTTGAAGAGAAAGTTAGTTGTTAGACAGAATATAACATCTAACATTTGCAAGTTTTTCCCCACACTGAGGTTTCCTTGGTATATCTATGTTATTGTGTTTTTTAGATTGGCTTATGTTATAGTTTTTTTGTCTTCTATTATTTTTTGTTAATTAATATAGAGTATTGATTGTTATAAATCAAATAGAGTTTCTATTCTATGAATTTATTGTGAAAATAATTTGTACTTGGGCTATAAAAAATTAACATTATGTTGACGGTGTATCCTCTATGAAGTTTCACAACTTTGTTTATAAAGCAACATTGGACAATATCCAAGAAGTTGTGCAAGATAATTAAATATTCTTTGTTGTTCATTTTCACATGTTCAAAATATTTTCAAAGGCGGAAACCATCATTCTCATGTGGTTTCTTGTGTACTGAAGTGATACTCTTATAGATTTATTTATTTTTCATTAGTTTTGTTAAAGTCATATTGATTGTCAAAGTCATTCGGTAAAGAAGGATAGTCAAGTTGGTAAAGAAAATAAGCTAGTCGGTAAGTGGAAGTAAGGAAAGGTAATTTTAGGAAAGGAAATAAGGAACAAACACCAAGCAAGGAAAGAAAGACTAAGAACCGAGAATTTATCGAGTTACAACAATTACCAAGCTGAGCGAAGATACATGATACCGATCAAAAAAAAAAAAGTATTACCAAGAAACACAGGCCAACATAAGAAGAATCTTCAGATACATTGAATCTGGAGACCGAGCAGAAAATGTTTTACAAATCTCAAGGAGATTGTTTGATAAAACATTGGAGATTTAAATATGATGATTTTTCATGATTACAAGGTGAGATCTTCCAATGAGAATTAAATGTAATATATGCATTGGAGATATAACATTTGGTAGCACCGCTTAAGGAGATGAATCTAGAATGTTTCCACTGCTTCTAGATCAAGTATAAAAGATCAGTATGTGAAGATCAGTGTGTGTAGATGTGAAGGAGAAATTAAAGAGAGTAGGCGATGATCATTCAAAGATAAGTTTGAAGGTGATGAGAAGAGAAGCCACCGAGTAATAGAGAAGTAAGAACAAATTTGTGTATGTGATACAAAATTTAAGTCATCGAGTACTAAAGTGAAATTGTGAGTGAAGTACAGTATGAGGTAAATTGTTATTGAGCATATTGAGTCTAATAAGAATATGTTGATGCAAGCATTACAAACAGTTTATGTACTGATAATAGTGTAATCAGAATTGTAAAAGCTCTTAACCAAGTAAGACCTAACAGTCTTAAATTGTAAATCCTTTAATAGGGTACATCTCTTAGATTAGAGTTGTAAAATACTTTAGAAAGGTATACAAAATAAGTTTTTATACTCTTAACAGGGTAAATACTCTTAATTGGGTAAGCTATCAGAAATAGCTAAACTTTGTAGTTTTAACCGAGAAAAATTTTTATTGTAGTAGTGAAGTGTTGTGGGTACCATCCCTGATGCAATTTTTTTCTCTGACAATGATTTCTACAAGACCAAAAACCATGGTGTTACGAGTTGTGTTTTGTGATATTTTTTTATATGTTTTTATGTTATTATATACAAAGTTATCAATTCGGTGAATGGTTAGAAAGATAGATAAAAGTTTTTGGAGTACTAATTCAACCCTCCCCTCTTAGTATTTAACTTTTCATAAATTAATCCAACATTGAAGATGTATCACTTTGATACAAGATCTATTGGATTAATTTCCCCCCAACACAAGAAATAATGCTTTCTTACATGATAGCCTCAGTTCAAGTGAAATATTATCTCTTTAAAACACTAGAGAGAATGAACATGATATATTAATTGTATTAACTTCCATTTATGGGGTACAATGAAATCCATTGACCTGTGAAGGCAACTATGAAAATATCCACGAAGCAAACACATAAAATACCATAGCAAATACCACACATATTGAAGTATCGTACATGAAAGGGCACTGCATTCAATTTGTATTTATACATTTTTAGTGAATTTGTTGTATTGATTTATACTTTGATTCAATTTATTTATAGTGAATCTGTTGTATAGATTTATTTTTATAGTGAATTTGTTGACTTTGTATAAATATTGAATTTATTGTTTTAATTTTTCTTATAGAAGAAAGTTTTATTTAATTTTAAATGTTCTTCCTTTTCCTTAAAACTCTATATATTAAAAAAACTAATAATATCTTATATATAGACAAAAATTATATTTAATATATAATTATTTAATTAATTATATCATATAATTTATTTTATCAATTTGTCTATACTATTAAATCATTTTGATTATGTAAAAGCAGGTTTTGAAAGGACCCGAAACCTTTTACATCAAGATTACAATATAGGCAATTAAGCTCCAATAAGACAAGTGCAATAGCACCAAAAAAAGCCACACAAATGAGTCCTTAAACAAAAAGAATAGAAAAAAGAGAAAGGATAGCAAAAGGACAGCAAGACAACAATCTGCTGTCTAAACACATTTCATAATTTATGCTGCCTGATCAGCCAACATCTGCATGTTAGCTGCGGACATTTTCAAATCTTCAATGTCATTATTCTTATCATCCTCCATCTTCCTAAACCTAGATCTAGTACACCTGCTAGGACCTTGATCATCTTTGGCCTTAGTGATCACCTACTTCCCTTTCCCATGGTCTAGCTTGTCCACTAGAATCTTCACATGCTCATCAATGCCTTAAGAATAGCATAGCTCTGCTCTGCTATATTCCCAATTTTTTTCTCCAGCTTGTCGATTCTATTTTCCATTATCTCAATTCTTTTGGTCATCCCTTCACTATTATCAATTTTTTTCTCCATAGCAATAATTCTATCATTGAAGACAGTGAGCCCCTCAACCCTTCCGATAGTCTGAATGAGCTCATCAATAGTTTGGCCCATGGTTTTCTCCTTCGAGTTCATCTTTTTAAGGACCCCTGTCTCTTTTTGGAGCTGATGAATATGAGACTTCATAACTATAATGTCAATTTTCATATTGCTAAGGGTGATCAAAAAAGCCAAATAACCTAGATTCTCAAAATCCTTGTTCCCTCGCTCCATCTTCTCCATGGAACTCTCCACTTTATCCTTCCCTGTGTTTCCTATGTCATTCCCCTACCCATCTTTCTCAATATTAGTCACAACCCGTGTGACATCATGCAGAATATTATCCTTGACCAACACATTTTGTTCGAGCCCCACACTCTCTTCCACAATAGGGTCATTGTCCATAGGATCATCCTAATTATTATGGTTCTTTTCCTGAGAAGGAGATCCCTGATTAGAGGAAATGAAAACCCTTTTAGCAATTTTCTTCTTCTCTTTTTTTTTCTCTGGTGGGCTTTCTAATGGGCTCCATTATGTTTTTTCCCTACTTCTTGGAGCTTTCCTCCCTACTCTCCTCTTCCTCCAAATCCATCTCTCTGACCGAGTCCTCCACCTTACTTTTCTTTTTTTTCCTTTTGGGACTAGAGTCCTGATGCTCCTCAGAGTCACTCTCATCTTCTTTCATTTCCTCCGTAAAGGGCTCCTTAGACTCTTTTCCATTAGTTTCATAGTCTTCGAGGGCTTTCCTATTAAATAGAGGCCTTTCCACCTTCTTCAATTTCAGAACCTCATAAATGAGGACCATAAGCCCTTCATGGTAGGCATGATCACCCTCTAGATCCCTTTTCCAGTTGAGGATCAAGACATTCAAAGAACTCAGAAGGTAAAAAGGGAAATTGATTTTAACCCCATGCCTAAAATGATTCAAAAGAATTAAATGATGGTTGTAAATTTTAGTATAATGACCATCAAGGGTAATGTACCCAATAATCACAAACAAAACGAGATGCCAAGGCTTGGAAAAACTCTTAGGATTAAAGTAAGAGTTGTCCACCTTTACCATACCTTTCCTCTCCTGCTCTATAGGAAAAAAAGCCTCCAAGGCATTGTCTGAGATCTTCTTATCCCTGCAGAAGTTAATACCCTCAATCTTTAGACCCGTCGCTTCTGCTATTATCTCCTCAATCACCTCCATGATTTGCATACCTACCATAACACTCCCCTTTCTCTAGGATTTGATGAAGTTCCTGGTCACAACAACTTTCCCTCCATGCAGTTTCTCCATGCAAACTACTAGACCCCCATCTTTAACAATTTTCCATACCTCCTAGTTCTGGCTCCATTCACTACAGTTCCCCAACTCGTATCTTCTCTTCCTACCTCCCATAGCTCTGTAAAAGTCCAGAAAGCCCTTCTCAAAGTTAATCCCAACACTCTACAAATTAGACTTTGATTTTTAATAAAACCCTCTGATATCCTGAAAGACTCAGAAATCATGGCAAAAAGCCCCAATTATTATCTCAAAATCACCCCACTATCCTACATGAACATCACACAAATTTCTACAATCAATACTCATTAATATGCTCTTCATTCATAACTTGTTGCTTACTAATCACCCTCTCCTTATTAATTAATGATGTCCCTTCAAAAGGGAGTGCAAAACCATCATCCCACTCAATATCCACTTAGATTTTACAAGCCACATTCACAACCGAGTCAACCATCGAGTTGGCCTCCCTAAAATTATGAGTTATCAAACACTCATCAAAGGATTTAATAATGTTTTTATCCTTGCTAATAACATTGGTTATAGTCCAAGACAGGGTCATAGTGTTCTTCAAACATTTAATAATATTTAGGGAGTCCCCTTCAATCCAAACCTTAGTATAATTTTTCCTCTTAGCTAATATCAAACCATAAAGAGCAGTGTTAGCCTCCGCAACATGGTTGGTATTGAATCCTATAGGAATGGCCATGGCCCCTTTGCAATTCCCATGATCATCTCGGATCACTATGCCATAGGCAGCAATTCCTGGGTTTCCCTTAGAGGCGCCATCAAAATTGACTTTAATCCAGCCTTTAGGGGGACAGTCCCACCTAGCCTCATTTCTTAGACTTCTTTTGGTATCCTGAACCTTCCTTCCTTCAAGCTTCCAATTATTATATACTTTAACATCCCAATCATCCTTCGGGTCCTAATAATTTTTTATCAACCCCAAATTTTCCAAAAGAGATCTCTTAATCTTGTGGAAGATAACAACCAATCTAGACTCCTTATTTCTAAAAATTCTATCATTCCTTTCTTTCCAAACCCCCCAACACATGAAAGGAAGGAAGAAATTCCAAAAAGAGAGTAAGAATTTTTTATTAATAGGTGGCTTCTAGCAAGTGAACAACTCCTAAATGTCCCGAGGAAACACCCACTCCATATTCATCAAATCAAGGAATTTTCCCCAAATTTTACTAGCAAAAGAATAGTGGATAGTCATATGATTGATATTCTCCTCATCTTTTTTGCAAAGACAACATCTATTGGTTAGAACAAGGCCTCTTTTCCTAAGATTGTCAATTTTTAGAACTTTGTCCTGTAATACGATCCAAGAAAAATACATTAATTTTAGTCGTTAAACCCTTGTACCAAGCCTTAGCCCAACAAGGTCCAGGGCTATCTTCAAAGTTTTGCATGTACAAAGAGGAAATTGAAAAAGAGCCATCTGCATTATATTTCCAAATTAGAGTATCCTCTTCATCAACAAGAAAGACAACATTCAAAAGTTTATTCAGGCTTCTAAGAGAAGGATCCACCCTAGCCAAATCAGTCCATTTATCCCCCTCCCAGTAGTTATCCACATGAATTCCCAAAAACTATTTGCATTGAATCATCTTTTCATTCCAGATTGGAAACTCATTGAGAGACTTATCAAGAATCTAGTTATCTTCCCAAAAAAGAATATTCTTTCCATTACCAACCTTCCATTTGATACCCTTCTTGATCAAATCCTTTCTTCTCAAGGCATTGTTCCAAATGCAAGATCCTCCTTGGATAGTTTAAATCATTATATAAAGTATAATTTACTATATAATTTACTATATACTATTAAATCATTATACTATGTATAATTTACTATATATTAAGAGCATGTAGACTTCCATTGTTGGAAATATATGCTTGGTTGTTTGTTGTCATTGATATCAAACATCACGATCCAGAAGTCTACTATATTTGGAGAAAAAAGATTATGTTGGGCATGTTGGTGCTACTGAACCTCTAGACAAATGGAAGAAAAGTATGTACAAAATAGTGGAAGACATGTATGTATTTGGTGGAAGACAAGTATGTATTCAAGGCTACAAAATAGTGGAAGATAGGTATACAGAATAGAGGAAGACAAGGATGTATTTTGGAGATTTTTTCAATGCTTCAGAGTTATCTTCTTAGGCCTGGAAGTCATTGGTTCTATATGGATGTTACTAGTTCAGTAACAATGTCATCAGTGGTTCAATAACAGAGTTATGCGCTTGAAGATGACAATCATAGAATTGTGTTTTCTGGAAGGTTTCTGCTCTAAAATTCAAGGTTGAAGACATGCAAAAAATTTTTGTATGGTAGTCAATTTTTGGTCTTGGTTGTGGTGTTTTCTGGTGTTTCAAAATTAGTTTCTTGTGTTTTGAAAATAGTGTTATAGCTGTCAGTTTTTGGTTTGGTTCAAAAACATATTGTCCCAAATTTTGATGTGGATTGTTGGAAAGTGGTATTATTCCTAGTGTGGCATGTGGATCTCACCATGGCATGTAGACATCTTAATTTAGTTGGAAAGTTAACTAGTTCTTCAGCTAGTTTGTTTCTACATGTTTGAGATGGTTATGGAAGTTGTTCCAGTAATTACAAGTCTAGCATCGGGCTATGTGCAGCGTGCTCATGGTCCCCCTCTCTCCTAGAATAGATCATGCTTCTTGATTTAGGTATGAGTTGTACATTTTTCATTTATCTCTTATCCAAATGGGTTCATGCTATATGTGATCTATGCATTTAATGTTTATCTCTTATCCAATTAGGTCCATCCTATGTTTTGGTCCAAATGCTTCTTGCATGGGACCTTATTGCATTTTTTTGTTGCCTTGGATAATTTGTAACTTGTAATTGTAATATCCTTTTGGCATGAATGACCTTGTTGTAATCTCCTATGACCTATCTTATATATAAGTACAATTTTTACTTTGGCAAAATGCAAAGTGAGAAGCAAGAGGATTGTGAGTGAACTAGTAAAGATCTACAATCAGAAGAGTAGATTATTAATAGTGGAAGATAAGAAAAGGTAGTAACTTTGTGTTTCTCAGATTGAAAATGTTGTGTGGATCAGTTACATTATCAAGATAATCTCTCTTTATCTTTTGTAAAAAAAAAATTGTAGCTTTTCCTTGGGATAGTGAGTCTTGGATGCACAACTTTGTTGTTGTATCTTGCTACTTTGGTAGTGAGATTTTGTTTGCAAGTTTAGAGAAGTGAGCTCCTATATGTATTCATTTTTGTATTGGTAGTGAACATATGGTTGCAAGTTCAGAGAGGTGAGCTCATACTATATTTTTTAATCAAGTTTTATACATCAATAAATTATATTTATGGGCAAGTGTTCACCATGGTTTTTCCTAGTTTGAATTTTTGACATATAAAATCTAGTTATTTTTGTGTTGTCGATTCTATTCATTACTTTCTTATTGTTTCATGTGGTGAATATTGAAATTATTTAGTGTGATTTTGGTTTATGTTGATTCAACCTCCCCCCCCCCCCCCCTCCTCTCAGCATCTGGAGTGTGTTTGATGACATTATTTTTTCTTATTGGAAGAACAAGATGGAAGCATATCTAGAAACATTACAAAATGGTGTTTGGGAGGTTATTAAAATAAAATTTTACCCTCCTTTTGGGAGACCTTTGACTACTAATGAAGAAAGACAAAAATAAGCTAATGTGAAAGAAACAACAATTTTTTTCAATAATTTATGTGACACAACTTTTAGGAAGGTGAAAAGTTTAAAAGGTGCTAAATAAATATGTGATAAGTTGGTCTTGGTATATGAAGGATATTTAAAGACAAAAAAAAAGCAAGACTAATGAATCTCAAACATAAGTATGAGGTCTTAAGAAAGGAAACATAAGAGAGTGTTGAAAGCTACATTTATAGAGTTACTAATGTTGTTGATTGAATTAGAATTTATGGTGGACATCTTGAAGACACATATGTTATAATTAAGATCTTATTAACCCTATTGAAGGATTTCATACCAATGAAATGTTCAATAAGGGACAAAAATGATCTAATTCAGTCTTCAATTGATCAGCTTATTGGTTTAATTTATGCATTTGAGATTGCAAAAGTTGAAAGATAAAAGAGGGAGACTACATTCAAAGTTGTTGAAGATGTTGAACCTAAGACATGCAATATGTCAGAGGAAACTAAAGCATATCTTTCAAAAAGATTCAAGTGAGGTATCAATGAATACAAATATAAGTTACCTCTTAAGTGCTTTAATTATGTAAGGATAGGATATTTTGGTAATTATTGTAAGTATGAGAAATATCATAGTGAATTAGAAGATTATGATAGAAAAGGAATTCAAAAGAAATGTGATTTTAGAAAGAAAATAAATATCAAAGGTGGGGTTAAAAAGAACTTATGTTCCATGGAGGAATATTTTTCTATAAATGAGAATACTAATGAAACAATTTAGGAATATTTATTTCTAGCTATTTCTCAAAAGAAAGAGGAGATTGCTTGCATGCTAAAGTTGTTGCAAGTGCAGAAATTATAAATTTTGGATTTTCATATCATATGATAGGAGACAAGAGAAGATTTATCTAGTTTGAAGGATAGCATGGCGGAGCAATCAAATTTGTAGGAGAAGTGCACAAATCAAAGGCATTGGAACCATTTGAATCGATGGTAAGTATAGAATAGATGATGTTTATTATGTTGAGGGTTTGAAACATAATTTATCAAGTGTTAGTCAAATGTGTAAGAAAGGTCATGAAGTTATGTTCAAAAGTGATAGTTGTGTTATAAAAAAAGAAAAAGACTGGTAAAAGTGTTTTCAATTTTTTTTAGGATTGTTGGGAATATCTACTATATTGAAGACAAATGTGAGAATCTATGTTTTCTAACACAATACAATGGAAGATGAGGCGATGAAGTTGAAATGGAACTAAATCAAGACAAAGTGGTTTTTTCATTGTAGAAGAATAGTGAGGAGAGAAAGGGTGGATTAGATGTTCTAGTGGAAGTTGAATGGGTTTTGGTAGACTAGAAGAAGGAAGAAAAAGAAGGATATGGAAGACCAAAACAAGGAAGAAGACAAAAATGTTTTAGTAGACCAAAAGTAGGAAGAAGAAAATGATGATATGGTGGACCAGAAGCAAGATGATGACAAAAAGGATATGGTAGACTGGAAGTTGTTGGAAGCTAAAAAGGAACTAGTAGATAGGAAGTAGGTAAAGAATAAAAAGAATTTGGTGCAAGAAAAGGACAGAAAGGGGATGATGAATCAGAAACCTTCTATTCATTCTAGGTATCCTCATTTTGATAAAATCTTTTTTTCTTGCAATAAAGTAGGACACATAGTTAATCATGTAGAAGTTTGAAAAGGAGTTATCTTTTTTATGGGAGATGTTATCATTGCAATAAGTCAAGGCATAATATAGTTTAGTGCAGAAGTAGAGAGAATTTTAAGAACTTTAGTAGAGTGAATATGAATAAAAATGATAAGAAATTTAATGGATACTATTATGGTTGCAATGGATATGGACACAAAATGGTTGAATGGAATATAAATATCAATGTCATAAATAAGAAAATTGCTAAATTAAAAGGGATGATATCATTTGTTATAAATGTAACATGACATGACATATTGCATGGTTTTGCAACAATGATCTGGTTTTCTATAAATGTAACAAAAAAGGATATTGCAAAGTTCTACAAAAATATATAAAAATGGGATGATTATTCAATGATTGTAGAAGACTCAAAAGAAAGGAACAAGATATATTTCATGTGGAATACAAAAGGGACTTATGATGGTGGTTTGACATCCATTCCAAATGTTGTTTCCTCCTCTATTAATGACTCAGATTGTAGGTTCTAATTGGGAGTTTTAATATAAATATGTTTCCCCACTTAAGGTTGAATGTTGGGTATCTTCTCAACATGGAAATAAGGTGTGAACCTATTTTTCTGAAGGTAAGATCAGTGCTTTGTGGTCAAAAAAGGTAATTTTATGGTCCTATTAATAGTTTATTGATTATTTGGTTGCATCATAAATTGATCATACTACTTGTGTTCAAATTTGGATAGTTTGAATAATAGTGTTGTAGAATGTAGAACATCCTTTGATGAATTAGAGGATAGGATGAATCTATGGAACTAGTTTAAGAATGATATTGTCTTCTATGTTAATTTCTTCTATATAGAAGAGGTAGAGTAGATAAAATGGTTTGGGAAATTGTCTTGTCTTATATGAGCATTATTGAGACTCTAAAGGATATTGGTGTTGCATGCTTTGAAGTTGATGTTGCAAAACTATCCATTATTGTTGGCGAAGAAAAAAATAAGGGAAAAAGTATGAAAAAATGTATGTTGATGTTTTTCTCTCTAGTAATCAAGAAAAGAGTGTCAGATGGATGTTTCTGGAGTATTGCTTTTCTTTGTTGATTGTTCCAAGCAACAGTAAAGAGGATGAACATGAAGATGTTTATTTTTAGGTTGTTCATGTTGGTGAGGCGCATGTTTCTTATCTTGTCTCATCAATTGAAGATAATATTTTAGGTGAAAAATTTCCTACTATGTTGAGCCAGTCAGGAGGACTAAAGATTGTTGAAGATAAGTCCTATCATATGATCAGGACACATTTTAGTTTCTTTAGGATAAGCCTGAGGTTGTTGCCCCTCCTTATAGATTAGTGCATTAAAGTGGTGCATCTATCCAAGGGGTGATTTCTATCTTATTCATATTCTAGATTGATGTTAGTGGTTCTTATATGAGTTGAAAGATAAGGAAAATGTTTATTTTTTCATGATTGTTTTAGTTGTTACAGTAAGGGGAAGTTAATAATCATTGGTATCTTAGTTAAACAATTTTGGTGGTTGTTTGCCATTAATGACAAAGGGGAATATTTTTGGAAATACATGTTTGGTTGTATGTTTCCATTGATGTCAAACATTATATTTTGGAGGTCTTTGTGTTTGCTCAAACATTGTGTTCTAGAAGTCTTCTATATTTGGAGAAGTAAGATTGTGTATTAGGCATGTTGGGGCTACTGAACCTATAGAAGAGTGGAAAATGAGTATGTACAAAATAGTGGAAGAAATGTATGTATTCAATGCTACAAAATGATGGAAGATAGGTATACAGAACAGTTTGAAGACAAGGATGTATTCTAGAGATTGTTTTTAGTGCGTTAGATTTATTTCCTTAGGTTTGAAGTTCATTAGTTATTTTTTGGATGTTAATGGTTCAGTAACAGTGTCATCAGTGGTTTAGTAAAAAATTTATGCACGAGAAGATGATAGTCATTCAATTGTGTTTCTAGAAGGTTTTTTCTCTATAATTCAAGGTTGAAGACATGAAAATGTGTTTTGTATAGTATTAAATTTTTGGTCGTGGTTGTGGTGTTTTCTAGTTTTTTGAAATTAGTTTATGGTGTTTCAAAATTTGTATTACCAAGTGTTGTAGTTGTCATTTTGTGGTTTGGTTTGGAAACATATTGTGTTGGCTTCTGACATGGACTATTGGAAAGTGGTATTGTAATACCCCTCCCATAATTTTATTTTTAGTTTAATTGGCCAGACTCTTTTAGGCCATTTTTCATGTGTTTATTAGATCCTCAAATAGATTTGATGTTATTTATGTTTATGGTTTTACTGACCTCATTCTTGCATGTGTATGGTTGGTGTGTATATTTTATATTTTTGTTTTATGTGCCTGATATGGTTGAGGGTAAGAGTCTTAGTTTCTTTCTTGCAAGATCCACTCAATCAACTAATCACTGCCATTGTCTATTATATATTTATACATGTAAGTACATTCTCATCTTTTATGCAAGATTTTAGGTACCGGGCATCAACTTCCCTAATTTTTTTAGGATGAGTGTGCCCTATCACAATATCTCAATGGTAAGAAAGGGGAGAAAACATGCATGTCCAATCCCAACCTAAGCCAATAATTGTCCTAAAATAGTGGACAAGTATATGATTTTCTACCTAGCTGAATTTGTCAAGGTGATGTAAATTCATGAGCCCTTCCTTTAGGCTTGATTGTTGCATTTTGGTTTAGTCAGTTTTCCTTCATTGTTGTATGTCATGTGGTTTGATGAGGTCTTGGTGTTAAAATAGATTGAGGAATTAATTGAGATTAAATAATTACACCTTATTATACTTTAAAATATTAAATATAAGGTTAATTAATTAATAAAAATTAATTAATTACCCATGTTTAATAAATAATTTAATTGTAATGTCAAAATTAATTAAATAAAAAATTTAATAATTATTAAATAAAAATTAAATTTAAATGTGCAAGTTGAGTTAAGTGGTTATTAGTTGATTAAATAATGCAACTTAAAAAGTACTTTATTATAAAAATAGAACTTAAACTTTTAAAATTGAGTTGAGTTAAAGTGATTTAAGTTGAGTAAAATTAAATAAATAATTCTTTTAATAAATTAAAGTCGAGAAAAACAATGTTGGAGTTGAGTTCTCACTTTTTGAGATTTTGAGTTAAGTAATTCTTTTATTATTTTGATGACAACTAATGTTTTTTGAATGGCGTAACCTCATTTATGAAGCAATTATGGTAGAGGATGTTGGTGTGATAT